>JAUCMX010000004.1:15033950-15186450 GCA_033459395.1 Hemibagrus guttatus
TATGTTATGAGAGATATAGGTGAATTTAATAGCTATCACACTTCCCTCATCTGTCTTTTCCCCTTATATTTCAGTAACTCACACATGTCCTGGCAGGAGATAACAAAACATGAGAGCAGGTTTGTCTGTCTAAAACTATGCACAGCTCTCTTTACATGGTTTTCTGCTAATTTAATTAGGTCTAAGCAGACCAAGTCCTCCAAGCACACAAACTACATACAAATAAAAATTGTTCTTAAAAGAAAGTCATTCAAGGGATCTTAGTGCCAGTGTAGTGTAAGAAAATGTATCAACCCCAAACCATCTTTTTTCTTATTTATTATTTGGTAGGAGGGTTTTCTGTATGCAAATATTTAAAGATCTAGGCCATCTAGGTAAATATCTGTGTGAGTACAGTGCCAAACAGATTGAAGATTTTCAATTTGACAGAGGGGTCTTTCACTCAGAGAGCCCTGAACCTCTTGAGGTTTAAATAAAACCAAGGTGCAGGTGGCTGTACAAGAGGACAGTTTAGTAGATGAAGATATAGTTTCAGGAGGAGCATCCTAAACCCCAGCCCACAGCAGGCAGGTAGTGTCCAGAGCCACAAACAAGCTGCATGCGGGACATATAGATAAGTGACAAGGTGATAAAAGTGTAGAAAATCATAAGTAGTGCAAATGCTTCCAGACAGGTGCACTGAATTATATAGTAAAGCACTTAAAATCTTACTATGGTCTGTGACGTATTAAAATGCTGAACAGAACCAGTTGACCTCGATTTTGGATTACTATGGAAAGAGAAAGTAATATAAGAGGAAATATATGTGACTTTGAAAGAGGATTTATTTGTTTACTGATTGATTGAAATTCTTTTTCATGTTTCTCTGTAAAATGATTACCTAACAGTTTACTCCACTAGTCACATCTCCCCAACATTGAACAGCTACCAACTGGAAAAGGTAAAGGCTAGTGTCTGCTTCCTTCAAGACATATTCATGCTGCTTTGAGACACATTCATTCATCAAGCTTCATGCCAGCCAAATGCATCTTCATGCTGCATCTTTATCAAATAACCTCTCATGCCGCATGCTCACAGGGCAGAGTAACACGCTCTTGGATAAAGTGCTATCTGACCTTATTTATGCGTGAGGTCACAGTCACCCACAATTGGTTAGTGTTGCTATAATTGACAAAGGACTGCATAAAGAAATATATATTTCACTGCCATGCTTTAGATCTACAGGTCTCCTGAGAGGAAAAGATGTCCACATAGATATCCAACCAAATGATTACAGGAGCATCTCAATAAATTAGAATGTTGTGGAAAAGTTCATTTATTTCAGTAATTCAACTCAAATTGTGAAACTCGTGTATTAAATAAATTCAATGCACACAGACTGAAGTATTTTAAGTCTTTGGTTTTTTTAATTGTGATGATTTTGGCTCACATTTAACAAAAACCAATTCACAAAGTTAGAATACTTCATAAGACCAATAAAAAAAATAAAAATAAAAACTTTTAGTGAATTGTTGGCCTTCTGGAAAGTATGTTCATTTACTGTACATGTACTCAATACTTGGTAGGGGCTCCTTTTGCTTTAATTACTGCCTCAATTTGGCGTGGCATGGAGGTGATCAGTTTGTGGCACTGCTGAGGTGGTATGGAAGCCCAGGTTTCTTTGACAGTGGCCTTCAGTTCATCTGCATTTTTTGGTCTCTTGTTTCTAATTTTCCTCTTGACAATACCCCATAGATCCTCTTTGGGGTTCAGGTCTTGTGAGTTTGCTGGCCAGTCAAGCACACCAACACCATGGTCATTTAACCAACTTTTGGTGCTTTTGGCAGTGTGGGCAGGTGCCAAATCCTGCTGGAAAAATGAAATCAGCATCTTCAAAAAGCTGGTCAGCAGAAGGAAGTGCTCCAAAATTTCTTGGTAAACGGGTGCAGTGACTTTGGTTTTCAAACAACACAATGGACCAACACCAGCAGATGACATTGCACCCCAAATCATCACAGACTGTGGAAACTTAACACTGGACTTCAAGGAACTTGGGCTATGAGCTTCTCCACCCTTCCTCCAGACTCTAGGACCTTGGTTTCCAAATGAAATACAAAACTTGCTCTCATCTGAAAAGAGGACTTTGGACCACTGGGCAACAGTCCAGTTCTTCTTCTCCTTAGCCCAGGTAAGACGCCGCTGATGTTCTCTGTGGTTCAGGAGTGGTTTAACAAGAGAAATACGACAACTGTAGCCAAATTCCTTGACACGTCTGTGTGTGGTGGCTCTTGATGCCTTGACCCCTGCCTCAGTCCATTCCTTGTGAAGTTCACTCAAATTCTTGAATGGATTTTGCTTGACAATCCTCATAAGGCTGCGGTTCTCTCGGTTGGTTGTGCATCTTTTTCTTCCACACTTTTTCCTTCCACTCAACTTTCTGTTAACATGCTTGGATACAGCACTCTGTGAACAGCCAGCTTCTTTGGCAATGAATGTTTGTGGCTTACCCTCCTTGTGAAGGAGGTCAATGATTGTCTTCTGGACAACTGTCAGCTCAGCAGTCTTCCCCATGATTGTGTAGCCTAGTGAACCAAACTGAGAGACCATTTTGAAGGCTCAGGAAACCTTTGCAGGTGTTTTGAGTTGATTAGCTGATTGGCATGTCACCATATTCTAATTTGTTTTTGTTAAATGTGAGCCAAAATCATCACAATTAAAAGAACCAAAGACTTAAACTACTTCAGTCTGTGTGCATTGAATTTATTTAATACACGAGTTTCACAGTTTGAGTTGAATTACTGAAATAAATTAACTTTTCCATGACATTCTAATTTATTGAGATGCACCTGTACATACAACAGTGTTAGACAGCACTCTCTTCCAACCTTCATCAAAATACCATATAGAGAGTATCATTTTAGAAGAAACTTCACTTTTAGTGACTTCAACTGATGACAAGGCAAACTGAAGCTGTTCTGTTTGGACACCCTATGCCCTAATAGCTAGTGTTTCCCCCATTGGCTGAAATAACCTCAATGAGACGTTTCTTGTCGCCATCCACCAGTTTCTGACATCAACTGGGAGAAAGTTTCCCCCACACCTTAATGCAGAATTCTTTCAGCTGTGTGATATTGGGGTGTTTCTTGCATGCACAGTCTGTTTCAAATCACCCCACAGGATCTCAACAGGATTTAGATCTGGGTTTTGACTTGGCCATTCCAGAATTCTCCACTTTTTACTTTTCAGCCAGTCCTTGGTGGATTTACTGGTATATTTTGAGTCATTGTCATGTTGCAAGGTTCAGGGTCTGTTCTTGGGGTGAATTTGCTTGGACGGCCTGACCTGGCCATGTTGGCAGTTGTTTTAAATGTTTTCCACTTGTAAATGATTTTCTGGACAGTGGAGTGGCTGATTACAAATTCTTTTGAGATCTTTTTATATCTCTTGACAGACTCATAAGCATCAACAATCTTCTCTCTGAAGGCCTCAGAGAGCTCTTTGGATCTTATCATGGTGATACCTCTCAGTTCAACAATTAAGAACAAACCAAGCTAAATGTCTGAGGTTTAAATAAGGCAAGCCTCCTTCAAAATGCTCTGGAACAACACCTGTAGGTCATTTTATCTATTTTAAGTACAAATAAATGTGGGGGTGTCCTTACTTTTTCCTCAAGAATTTGGATTTTTTTTAATTGCTTTTTACAGATCATTAAAAAAAAGACTTTTCTTTGGTTTAATTTGTTGTTATATTACGTGAATCTTTCAATATTGTTAAACTGAAGATCAAATGCCCATATGTTTAACTATGTTAAAAAAAACACAGGCTTTCATGGGGTGTCCTAATTTTTTTACATGACTGTATAAGCCAATGTTATTTTAAAACAAATTTTGAAAACTAACCACTAAAATAAGCTTGCCATGCAAAGAGTTGCTTTCTTTTAATTTTTTTCCTAGCAAAAAAAAAAAAATAGCCTAAATGTGAAATGTCTAAAAAAGTAGACAGATTTAAAATGGACTATTTCTCTTGTACAACTGGAAGTTTGAACTCTTTTCGATCTCATTCTTTTAGCCTTGCAATCATTCCAAATTCATTCCACCTTCACTACAGATCAGTGCTCTCATCACCCACGCTCTTGGCCTAGACTGCTGTGAAGTGAACTGATTTCATTAAAAGTGATGGAGCTGGGCTTTCCCTCTAAACCTTGTGGCCTGATCCACTTTTAATGGGGCAGAATAGCCTGTGAAAATGTCACTGACCCCTCATGATGACGGCCCACAGTGGAGGTTAATTACACGAAGAACCTGGGAACTGACCCTGTGACCATTTATCTGTGCCTCAGTGAATTTCTTAAATCATGTTGAACTTGAATTTCCCAGCCTTGGTTTTTGCTTCCACTGCCAGCAAGCCACATGTGGATGGAGATCATCAGCCAGTTTAACTTTTTTTTTAACAGGCAGAAAGGACACTGAGCCTCAACACTAGTCTCTGTCACCGGACCTGGAGCCAAACACCCTGTCTGTGAATTCCCACTCAGTAATTACTCAGAGCCTGCAGTACCACATTACCTTTTAAACATGACTTAGCAGTGAAGATGCACATGACTTCACATTACATCAGCTCCTTCCCTGTGGCAGCCAGGTGCTTTTAACCCCCTGCTGGCCCAACACCCAACCGAACTGAAATGATAGAATTTTTAATAACACAATATAGTCTTCTGGACTCCAATATGCTCCTCCTGTGGTTTCCAGTATATCTTTGCACTATATAAACCACTCTATAGTTATACACTATATGGACCAAAGTATGTGGACACCTGACCATCACATCTATATAAGCTTTTGGATCTTGCAATCCCCTGGGCATTAACCTTGGTAGATTGGTACTCTAACATTGCAAACAGTATTATTTTAGCTTTCTCTTTTTAAAAAAATCATTTTTCATCTTTTTTATAAATTGATGCTTGAAATGAACAAAACTATCCACCAACAGAATGAAATGTTGACACTTGCTTTAATGTAACCTCATGATAAGAAATATTAGATAAGTTTGTTTCTATTAATGAACCTTTTTTAAGTGATAAAGTCTCCAATGGACAAAGTGACAGCACTGAGTCACTTCCTGTAATGGCTAACAAGGTTGGAGACAATTATAGAGCAATCCTGGTCCATGCACAATATTTAAAGTTTCTTTATATTCTTATGTTTAAGCATTTGGACTGTCCTTCAAATCAAACAACTGCTTTACTGCAGCATTCAAATTAAGAGAACCGGGTGACACATGCATGGATTGTGTGTTCACCCAACCATTTCTGATAATTGAGGTTTCCTTTTAGAAATAATATACCCAAATAAGCATGCAAAACTATGACAGTAATGCCAATGCATGAAGCCCTCAGGGCAGACTTTACATGTAACACAAAGACCCTGTTACCTCTTAAAATATGTTTGTACTAGTAACAAGACCTATGGAATGTATAGTTTCTTTTTTAACTTATTACATAGGCCAACATCACATTTGACATCTTCTACCACATGTAAATTAGTGATCAACTTTAGATTTACTCTAAATGCAATAAGTAAGAAGAGGTGAGTTTAATGCGTTATTGCAGATGAGATTTCTTTTAATGCTAGACCACCAAGAAAGGTGAAAAATCATGATTGCTATTTACAAAATGATCAGAAGCTCATTATATAAAAACACAAACAAGAGACATAGAACAAAAAAATTCCCAAATTTTGACTATGACGACAGAGTTATGAAAAAGGTATGTAAAAAATATCCAGGACTTTGTACTTTGTGTACTAAATTGTTTTTTTCCCATGGTTGTCCATTTTGACACACATATCAAGGGCTGAATCGTTACTCAAACATTGTTAATAAATTAAAAAAAAAATTTTGGTCATTGGAATGAAAGGTTTGTTTGGAAAAAGGAACATAAATGTCCATAGGAAAACCCCACAAATAGAGGTCAAGGTGGCAGCTTCATAAGCACGGTGCATCACATGACAGTTTAGTCTGTAGCAAAGTTAATCCACCACCTCAAAGTCTTGGGGTGTTAAAGTTTCAGAGCAAGGCAGTGTCACACTGTAGGGTTTTTGCCTGAATGAGGGAGCTGCTGCTGCTGCTGCTGGTGTTGTTGGAGATAGGTGGGCCTTTTAATGCGTGGTTTCCTGCGCTTTGGCCTGCTCCTGGATTTAGTCAGCTGCACCACAAAGAAGGACAACACGACCATGGCACCCAAAAAAGCAAACATGGGAATGGTCTGACCCACTTCCTGATTATAGCGACCCGGCATTATACCTGAAAACAGAACACACAGTCATGCAAGAGTCAAACAGAGAATCTTAAAAACACTGCAAGGAATTTTGTAAAAAAAAAAATTAAAAAATTAAAAAAATTAAAAAAAAAAACAGACAATAACATACATCCAGCCACGATTGCTTATTACTTACTTCTGGATATACAAGGTCATTAAAATCTGAAAATTTGCCACATACTTTATAAGTAGTCAGGATATATATGGCAGGACATAATAAGGCCTTGTCTTTAGCCTATCTCACCTCCAGGAATGTCCCAGGTTTCACTCTCCCCTGGTGACAGAGGTCTGACCTGGGGTCGATATGACCTTACATTGGGTAGTACCACCTTGTCCATGTCCACAGACAGCAGCTTCTGGTGTTTCCACAGGTTACTGTAGAAAAAACAAAGTTAAATCCAGCCCTTTGTTGGGTCCTCTGTTGATGATAAAGGAGTAGTTGCATAGGCACTGACCTGGGAGCGGTTTCATTAAGTGGCTGAGGTTTGGCCCAAGACAAGTGAGGGCAGGCAGGTAGAGGGCGTGGCTTCGGGTCACCCAGGTGGGCCTCTAGCACTTTTGAGTAGCGGTAGAGGTGATTACCTGTAAACAAGGGAAAAAAACACAAGAAAACAGTATTATATTTGGCCCATCATGTCAATCACCAGTTGCAAAATCAGATCACAGAAGATTAACCTGATAAAAGGTTTTAGACACAGTGTTGGTGTAATGCAGTGTAATCTGAAAGAACATTAAGCTGATCTCCGGTGTTTGGTCTTACCCTCCAGTCTCTCTGGCAAAGGTCTATCATTGCCTGAAGGAGCTGGCACTTTATTTTGTGAATGAAGGAAGCTAGGCGGAGTCACACCATAGGATGTGTACTGCAGCAGGGCATCAAGAAGCCAGAAACAGTCTACAGAAAGACACAAACATTGAGCCATACACCAGAACAACAGAAGATGATTAACACAATGTTCAGGACATAGTATGACTAGCCTGAAAACAGTCTGTATTACATAAGTAACTTTTTCTTTACTTAATAAATGCATCATTGAAAAAGTCAAAACAGCAGAACCCTCAAAGCTTACTTTGAGAACTACATTTTTAAAGTCAATTTAAAACCACCTTTCTGCCTGTGACTGTCATCTATGCAGTTGGAGTCTCCATACAGTGCAATTCGACCTCCTCCTTCTGAAGGTGTCTGGTATAATCCAAGCACTGGAATGTTATCTACCACTGCAGTCTCTTGCTTTAATACTTCTAGTCCTAGAAACAGATACAAAGAGCAGGAAACTAGGCTTGGGATTGTTGTGCATTGTGTTTGAGAACCGAAGAACAAGAGAATGACAGGAAATCACTGGTGGTAGCCATGGCAACAAGAGTAAAGCTGTGGCAAGAGTGTGCCACAGTAGTGGGTGATTTTACCTTGATCCTTTAGGGTATGTGCAATAACAAGCCCATCCTCTGGAAAACGTGAAATGCTACAGCCTGAGGCATAGTACACTAATGAGGGAAAGACAGAACAATAGAGAGAAACAACAGAGCGAGAGAGAGAGAGAGAGAATTTTATATACCAATCTGACATAATATTAAAACCACTGACAGATAAAGTGAATAATTTTGATTAGTTCGTTATAATGGCATCTGTAAAGGGGTGGGGTATATTAGGCAGCAAGTAAATCAGTTGTCAAGGTTGTTGTATTGGAGGCAGGAAAAATGGACAACTGTAAGGAACTTTGACAAGGGCCAAATTGTGATGGCCAGATGATTGTGTATATGATATGGCCCCAGGATGCACTACATGAAGAAGGAAAGCCGGCATAGACAGTGTGGTGCTCTGAGCAATGGTTCTGTTGGGCCACCGCACACCATCAGAGATCTTGATTACACCATGTCTTAATGGGTCAGAGCTGTTTTGGTGGCACTACTCAGTATTTAAATATTATATATAATATTGTAAAAGTTGATCGGTGTATGCTAACAGCACTTAAATGAACATGTAGTGATTTTACCAATTTCTTTTTTTGTATTTTCAATGGATTTAGTGGAGTACCGTGAGAGATTTGGGATGTGTTCATAGAACTAAACCCTAATTATACAGAACTTTGCCTTGGACTTGTTTTGATATCTCCTTGGTCACTATCATGCTGAATGTTTAAGCATGTTCTCTAACAAACTTTGTGGCCATCCATGATTTATATTCAGAACATATGACACTTTAATTGCACACAGTTGGCCTTCATCCAGCTAATTATGTGACTTCGGCTGGTTTCACACCAACGGGGGTTATCAATTATGACAAAAATAAGAAAGTAAATGGGCCAAAAATGTCCTATTTTATTTTCTGATGAAATCTCAAAGTAATCTAGTATATATTGTCTGTGTTAACATGATCCTTCTTCACTAAAACAAGAGTTCACATCAAATTTAAGATCTGATCCAATCATAATCTGGTAAATAATAATAGGATATAAATTTATTTTTAAAAATCTGGCCCAATGCTCATTTAAAAGAATCCAATCTTATGGTAACATTTACACACCATCAATTTTCTGTGTGTACCCAAAAGTTCTTTACTTCATCTACACATGCAGTCTATGGCCGTTTTCACCTCATTTCAACAGAAAGTGATTGTTTCTTCAGTGGACAGAATATTTTTAACTAATTTGGGAATCACTCCCTTGCAGCTGTTGAGCTGAAGGTCAAGCAAGCTCTAGCACATGCGATTTTCAACCACAGGGCCACTTCCAAATTATAATAAAAGTGGTTCTTGCAATCTAAACTTTAATCGACAGACAGAATTAACATACACTGGAGGTCCCTTATGCCTCAATTAACTCATACTCCATAACAGTTTTATCCCCTGAAGCATTGAGACAAGTAGTGCTTATATTATGAATGCAGTGTGATCAGATGTTTTCCACACAAACTCTGAATGTGGTTTGAGATAAAAGATCACAATGTACTAAACTTGTATATTTGTTACCCATGTACACTTTTAACCCGTTTACAGCGACCGAATCCTTCTTAATGTAGTTAAACCAATAATTGAGAAATACAATGCGTTATATTAATAAAATCTTACTGTCATGATCTGCCATTGTGAAGTCTCCCTCATATAGTCCATCACTAAAAGCCATCCCCCAAACAGAGATGAGGTCATTCAGAGCTGGGATATTGGCACCTCCTGTGTCTGGCATCCACCATTGCCTACAAAAGCCAAAACAGGTCCATTCACATAGTCAGCATATACATTACAAGGTGTAATTTTTAAAATATGAACTGGCTCAAATAAAGGAAGGGTAATAATTGCACATATTGTGCTAAGGAAATGTAGCTGGTCAGACAGAACAACTCAGAAACATATAGTTCATTATTACAGAGCTCAGACATTCTTTTAAAAATTTTTTTTACTCAAGGACTTTGTAATATTTTGTGGTACATGAGATGTAACTGTCAAGTTAGTGACTATATCGAGTAGCATGATTGAAACCAGAGAAAAACACAATGACTTGAGAGAGATGTTGCTTGCCAAAAGGACAATAAGAGCTTCTTATTGTGTGAAACACTTTCTTTCATCATTAACACCTTTAGGTATTTTCCAAGTTTTCAGTTGTATTTTCTGGCTTAAATATTTTTGCCACTACAGGACTGCTTCAATAGTGCTCTCATGGTACTTAATAATTTTGTTATAATAACACAAATGGTATTTGGACACTACTCCTGCAATTCAGACAGATTTTATCATCTTTACACCACTACAGATAAGTGAATTTTATTAGATCATTAAAGTGCAACATGGCAGGCAATGTTACCTGGTGTTCTCGTCGTAGAATTTCACTTTTCTCATAACTGAGGTGTTGTACCAATCACTGAAGATGATGAGTGACAGACCATTATCTATGTCCCTTCGCAGCTTGGTGATCTCCTCTGGGAAATACTCCTCCTCACTGTCAACCATCAGCAGAGTCCCTACATTTAAAACACAGGACACATATCTCATTGAACTAACACAAGTCCACAGCATTGCTGATTTGAGATTTTATAATGATTTAGTCACAATCTAAAGCCTAATCTACAGCCTTACCATACTGACTGGCATCAAAACATGTAATGGGTGAACCCAAAACTTCCACAAAGTATCCCATACTTCTGAGGTGCTGGTACATATCTCTAAAGTTGGTATGGATATGATCACCATTCCTACAGAAAAAAACAGATTCATTCGTTTATTTTAAATAATGCTTTATAATTTTCTTCATAATTTGAAACCAATTACAGAACATATGATAACTAAAGAATTTTACAGATTGTTGCCCTTTATGATTTTTCTCTTTCATCATCACCAGTCCATCTTCAGTTGTACTAGATACAAAACTTGAGCAAATATACCAAGAATATAATATACCAAGGAGGTTTCAAATTGACAGGTGATAAATCTGAATAAACTGTCATCAAACTACCAGTCGAGTGGGTCATTCTTCATGCGCAGGTTATCTCGGGGGAAATAGCCAGGAGGGTAACGCAGGTTGTGATACTGGTCCCATAACACCCTTTTACTGCGAGGAGGAGTGGCCACAATCTTCACCTTCACTGGCAGCTTCACCGTGGAGGTTATTTCCCCTCCTACTGCTGACTACACACAAACAAATAGTCCCACCAGTTAGACTGTTTTCCTGGACATTTCAGAACAAATAATTCTGCTAGGGGATAGCACAGAAATTTATATTTTTACTCACATCATTCTCTGCAGGTGAGGCCACTGTGAGCATCACATGACCCTGAGCAATTCCCTCCCAGGAGGCTGCTTTCTTGGCCACAGATATAGAGACGGCCAGGTAACCAGCCCACGGCCACAGCACAGGCGAGTAAGACACAGCCACATCAATATGATCCCCATTCTGGGGCAGATAAGGCTGCCAGATGGGCTATTGAATGAATGTACAAGTTGTTATTGAGGGGAACAAATGATAAAATTTAATGAAATAAACATATAAACCAGGGATACCTCTAAACCAGTTTTTTTTTTTCTCAGACTAGAGAATGAGCAGTTTTTAGAACTCTAAGAACTACTGAATAGATACTGAAATAAGCTACCTTAGTATTATGCAGGGACATATCGGCAAATTTTATTTAGTGCTATTTATGTTAGTTGACCTCATGTGCTGCTAGCAGTACACCCTGTGCTGAGGTTCATGTTGTTGTCACAATGTTTAAATAGGATCTATAACAAATGTATGAGGACCTGAACAACCAAAAAATTATTAGCCAGCATGATCAATAAAAATGAGTGCAAAGTGCCATGTATTCTGCTTGACTCACATCAAGTAGATCTTGGTAAAATGAAGATGTAAAAAAACATATAGATGTTTCAGTGCTTGCAGAAGTGTTGTGCTCTTATGTGTTTCTCTGTATGCTGGTTTCATGCTGATAAATATCTGTGCGTGTATGTGTGCGCACAGATTATGCCACTTTGTGCTCATTTTTAAGCATCATGCTTGCTGATACAGGTCTGTGTCCTCCGGTCAAACACCCTTGCACTTTCAACTTAAACAACATAGAATGTTTTATTTGGTTACTAGTATTGTAGGAAGATGCTCTAAGTTCCTTAGTGTTATAGTGTAAACTAGGCTTACATCACATGGCATTGGTTGTAGATCAGTATCAACATTCTTCATGAAATCAATCCCCATTATCAATATAAATCATGTTTTCTGTTTTTTTCCAACCTTGTCCACAATCCTGCCAGTCACACCCATGCCATTCAGGATGGTTACATTGACAATAGTTGGCATGCCTCCATAGTAGATGGGCTGGGAGCAGTAGGGCCACATATAGGGGCATTCTGTCAGGTCTATGTAGCTCGGGCTGAGACTGAAACAAGAAGCATTAGACAAAAATGTTAGCAAACTTGTCTTTATGCAACTATTTGTATATTTGCTCAACTGAAAAGTTGCCTTTAACCAGGCTGCTCATGAAATAACTTAGCTAGGTCATCTCAAGCAAATAATAGCAGCATGAGTTATCTAGTATTGCCATTATCCATTGTTAAAGTAGATAACAATTTCATGTTAATGTATCTTCTTAACACATACTGAAGACCTTGTTCCTGGCATCTTCCTAAAACCTTCCTTGATTCCATTAAATACTGATCTATTATTTGGCGTTATAACCAGATCAATGCAATGACTTTGTCCTCCTTTTCCCAGAAGCTTGGCCTACACATAGCAACAGTGGCCATTCAGTGTTCATTTTGTGTGTGTGTGTGTGTGTGTCTTACCTGGCTTGAGGTCTGTAGCTATTGAGGATCTGGTACGCTCGGAGCAAGTCCAGTTTGCCATGGCCCTGTTCAAACATGTTGACTCCAGGCAGCCTGCGAGCCGATGCAATCAGAGCCTGCTTCATACTGGCTGGGTTTACAAGCTCTCGATTCAACACCGTACTAAGGTAGAGAGAGCATAACGAGCATAATAGTCGATAACAATGAGATACTAACACATATCACTTACAAATATCAACTTAAACTATATCAATGTGACTGAAGTTATTACTGTTTAACCAGAAGGGAAAAGGCCACATCAGCAGGATTTCAACACTGCTGAGAACCAAGACATGAGAACAAAGACAATGAAGGTAGTGTGAAAGATCCTTGGATTGCTGCAATCCAGTTCATATTAACTGACCTGACCTACATAAAAAAGGCAGCAGGACAGCAAGACAAAGAGTATTTGAAGTTTTCTCTCTAAGGGAGATGAGATTCATTCTTTTAATTCACTTCCTTTGTTTTTCTTATCATCAGTGGCTCAAATGAAATGCATCAATGACTCACTGGTTCCACAGGAGCATGGGTGCTAATGGGACATTCGTCCGTATGAACAGAGACAAACTGTCTAATTTCATCAGGCTCTCTTTGCAGTGAGTCTGTCAAGCATGTTATACACTCTGCATATAAAAAGTCTTTTCAGTTATTTATGTGTAACAAAATAGTGTAATTGTGTTTTAAAGGAAACACAAAATAGAGCACCAGTCATGATAGCCACAAGCATTTGTTTTAAAGGGTTTGGAAAAGACATTTTGCCAATGACTGTATGTCAAAACAGAATCCAGACGGCTGAGAAAAGTCTACTGGGTTCAATGGATAAAAAAATGTCAACAATTTGATATATAAAATGCTAGACAGCAGAAAGTCTTAAAAAATTAAGCAGGGTGCAGGTCTTGTAACATGAACAATGGGCGGCCATATCCATATTGCCTTAAAGCAATACTTGATGACAACACATAGCAGTAATAATCCCATAAACCTTACGCTTTAAATCTTTTAAAACACATTCCTATCAGCACAGTATTCCTTGATTATAAAAGGGTGAAAATTTCAGTACAGATACAATTATGCAATTTAGGTGGTTTTATTATGAATATGTGATAACTGAAGTAAAATAAAACATTTTAGAAAGTGTCTGTTGATTGTACTGTGTTGGCTCAAAAGAGAAGAGCTAAGAGGAAAAGTATTTGCGTTCGCGTGTCTCACCTGGCAAGAAGAGTGACTGCGCCGGCCACCACAGGAGAGGCCACACTGGTTCCAGACAGAGAGCGGCAGCCTTCTTTAAGCCCAGAGCCACGAACTCCAGAGCCATATGTTACAATGTCAGGCTTCACTCTGCCATAGCCACCTGGCAGCTCCTGAAAGTCAGAAAAAGTAGATATTGTAGCATTCATACAAACCATTATCATACCTTGAGACTAGATCATTATCATCATTCTGGGTCAATAACTCAGAATTATTGTAAGTCTGCCTTTTACATATTTAAACTATTATGCATCCACAACAGAAACAAAAACAAAAACAAAAACAAAAAAGTCTACCTATCTGTATGCCAAAAAACTCAAAATCAAAGATACCTTGTTAGGAATAGACAGAAGAGCTAATAGTTAGGTTAGAGCAATAGCTCAAGTATGATTCAGTGCCCTGTGCCTCGGGGGTTTCCTCCGGGGACTCCGGTTTCCTCCCCCGGTCCAAAGACGTGCATTGTAGGTCAATTGGCATCTCTAAATTGTCCGTAGTGTGTGATTGCGTGAGTGAATGAGAGTGTGTGTGTGCCCTGCGATGGGTTGAATGAATGAATGAATGAATGAATGAATGAATGATTCAGTGCTTTTTGCTCCCAGACACAATTAATGACTCTTAAGAGACCTAAAGAGCAAACAGGCTAGAATTGATGTACCTTTCCTGAAGGTGAACTCTTCGATTCAGAAGCTAAATAGGATATGTCTGCCTTTCTAGGTCAGCACAAAGTCCTCGGGCATGCACTAACAAGCCTGTGCATAAGCCTTCAAATGAGGGCTGCAGTTCAGTGGTGTTGCTATGAAACAGGACGTACCCATGTTGTCATGCCACGTGAGGAGAACCGGGCAATGTTGTCCTCAAAATCAATTCCTCCAACCCCAATCACATCCATTTGATCAGCAGGGTTGTTTAGAGTACTGTAAATGTTAACGCATACACACTGTAAATATACTTTATTACCTCAGGAAAAAAATTAAGCCATCATTTGACCTACATTTGCATGGTTTTCATTAGTTTTGCCACATACCCATAGAGAGGACCATCATTCCCAATAGCAGACACCATGATAACCCCATTTGCGGTGAGCTCCCAAACCTGGGGTAAAGCCAAGAAAAAGGTTTACAGGTTATACATTAGTTTTTCAAATACTCACACAATGCTTGCTATTGTATGAAATGGTTTTTCTTCCCTGTAGCTTTTAGTGTGTAGTTGTGTTATAAGTGAAAATCAGTTGCACTCTTGTTGAGTGTTCATGATGTTCTGTTTACTGATTCTGGGTTTGGCTGTGGAGATTAACCGATATCGGCTCAGATATGCCTGGACTGCACACTGCAGTCAGGTTTATTTTTAGAATTACAATGCACAAGCAGAAAAAGATACTGACAGTAGTCTCTTATTATTCTAAAGTTGCTTTATCATTCGCACCTTTATGCATTACTCATATATTCAAAAAATCCATTTAAAATCATACCAGGGTGCATTTCCCCCCCTCTGTGTGGTTTGTTTGGGATGGGGAGAATTGTACTCAGATGTGGACCAAAACAACTGATTTGTGTCTGAACACAGACAGTCTCAGTCGGGTTCCAAGTGAACTACAGCATTGTTCCATTGCAGCAAGAAAGTGATTAAACATCGATCTGAGCCAAAGTGAACCAAACATGGCATGTAAATGTGCTAAAGGACAGAGCTGAAACTCCAAAGAAATGCAAGCCATGCTCTATAAATTTGCAACGACAAACAAAAAATAGATAATAAAAGTTAGATGTAATACACAAAACTATTTATTCATAGAATTTTCTAAGCACCAGCCCCTTTTCCATGCTTGGGTGATGTGTGACCTTTTTCTTTCTTTTGTTTCTTTAATTATGTGCTGTGTGAAACCAAAACAAATGAACCAAAAATATCAATTTCGCACTGAGGTGCAGTCATTTTGCACAGAATAATAGGTGTGAAAATGCCCTGAAACTACCTGAAAAATTCTTATATACAAACATCCAGGTGTCAAATTCATGACATCAGAGATGACAAAAAAGGACACCAAGAGCACCTTATCCACAAATGGATGGTCCATGAAGTCTGGCCCACCAATGCTGAGGTTCAAGACATTGATCTTCTTCAGGATGGCATAGTTGAAGGCATCCAGGAACCAGGAAGTGTAGGACACCTGAGAGGAATATTATTAATAAACATCATTAATCTCAGGTTTGTGATTAGATCCTGTTTGCACTCAATTATTAAGCTGGAAGCTTTTCTTAACTATGTCACTCAGAGGACTCAAAATACAGGGCTAAAATTAAACACTATTCCACCACTTTCATAACACATCCACAGCAGAGCCACTCAATCTCTTTACAGAGAAATTCAATAATTTTGCAAAAAAGAGCTAGCTATCATAAGTTATACTATAGATACATCATTATCCTTTGAACACCTTAACTCCAAGGATCAATATGCTGTAGGCATGTACCTGACTGTTGGTGAAGACTCTGAAAATGTGCAACTCAGAGTCAGGAGCAAAGCCCTGACACTCCCTCATGCTCGCTATAACTCCAGCCACAAAGGTGCCATGGCCCAAACCTATAAACAAAAATGTAATAGTGTACAGAGAGCAGACAATTTATGTGCACATGTAGCATGATCACAGACATTTGCTGAAACAATGCTGCAATGGATTCTCTAGCCTGCTTTCACTGCCAAAAACAAATTGCAGTGGGGTTTTACCGTCATCCAGTGTCTTCTCATTGGTCCAGTTGGTCCTCTCTTTAACATTCTTAAAATGTGGGTGCTTTTCACTAAGTCCAGTGTCAAATACAGCCACCTTCACTCCCGACCCTACAAAGAAGCCAGGAAACATTCAATTTAATTTCTAGGTCTTAATTCTGTTCTCAACAGTGAATCCATAGAGCCATACACAAAAAATTGGTATTAGCCACCAAATTGAGGCAAATATGCAGCCTCTTCTGTGTTTTTTGCATTCCAGTGACTATCCAAAGAAATACACACACCTGTGTGACCCATTTGCCACAGAACATCGGCCTGCAGGATTTGAGCCACGTGGCGGGGAATGGCCCGGAGCAGGCGACGGCTTGAATGGCGACCTGTGGCATGCCAGAACCCCGAGCCCAGAGACAGACTAGTCCTCCTCAGTGGCCGAGATGACTGCCATGACTGCCACTTCTGTGTCCAGCGTGTGTCATTACAGGAGGAGCTGCCATCACCTCCGGCTGACCAGAGAGAAAAGAATAAAAATAATAATACTGAAAAGAAATCATAGTAGAGGAGATACAAGTTTCTTCAGTTTTATACAAATTTCAAAAAGATGTTAAATTCAAATACCTACCTACTTCAAGGTATTTCACAAAGCCAAAAAGGTAAATCATCTGGCAGCAGCAAAATGCATAAAATTATGCAGATACAGGTCAGGAGCTTCAGTTAATGTTCACATCAAACATCAGAATTGGGAAATAGCATGTTGTTGGTAGAAGATGGGCTGGACTGAGTAATTAAGAAACTGCTGATGTCCTGGGATTTTCACACACAACAGTCTCTAGAGGCTGAAGTCTACAGTAACTCAAATAAGCATTTGTGCAACTGTTAGTGAGGAGAAAAGCATCTCAGCACACACAACACATCAAACCTTGAGGAACAGAAGACCACATCATGTTCTACATCCGTCAGCCAGAAACAAGGATCTGAGGCTTTCATGGGCACTCACCCAAACTAGACAATTGAAGAATGGAAACACTGATGACCAGGCGATTTCTTTTAATCTTCAATTATCCAGCTTGGCTGTTAGTCTCCCTCAGCTGACAGGAAGGGAATCCATTGTAGTCTTCTGTTGTTGTAGAATATCAACCTCAAGGTTTGGTGTTGCATGCAGAGATGCTTTTCTGAGTAACTATAGTACAGTTCTACTATACATCCTGTCAGCTCAAACCTGTCTAGTCATTCTCCTCTGATTTCTATAATCAACAAGCTTCAGACAGGATGTTTTTGGTTTTTCACACCACTATGTGATAATTCTAGATACTGTTGTGTATGAAAATCCAAGGAGATCAGCAGTTTCTAAACTACTAAGACCAGTCAACACTAATGACAATCAAGAGATCACGCTTTTTCATCATTCTGATGTTAAATGTTCTGAACATTAACTGAAGCTCTTGTATCTGCATGATGGTTTTTTGCATTGCACTGGAGCCACATGATTAGCTTACTGCATTAATGTGTACAATCAGGCAATCACAACTTACTAAATAGCTAAAAGGACAGATTTAAAATGATAACTGCTGAATTTCATAATCAATAATGAGCACAGCAGCATGCTTTATTAATCCTTTTTTGCAAAATCTGACGTTCATGCAAAATCAGTGATGGTTTGGTAAAGCGTTATTTATACAGTGATCTAATCCAAAGATGGAGAGGAGGTATAATAAAACGACCTGCAATGCTAATCATTTCAAGGGGCACTCATGAGGATTTAAGACCTGACCCAAGTCCTCCTCCGCAGACTATAATTAGATTTATTTTTTCCACCCAAGCTGGCTCTCACAGACAAGGCCCGAGGTTTAATGATAATTAATGCTATACATGTAAGGTTACTCTGATTAAATGTAGTCCTACTTATATGTCATTCAAACACCTACCATGTCTGACTTGGGAGCCAATTAATCATTTCTTCAGCATGTTCTTACTGAACCTATGCGACTGGCTGCTAGGTCTGATGAGGAAAGTGGGATGTGTGTAGGCGTGCGCTTCAGACTGACAGACTATGTAAGGGGAAACTAGCCATGACATAATGCTGCCTTTTCTGAGTTGAGCTCCCTGGACAAAGATGTATTTTTACTCTTCATATCCAATGTATATCAAACTACATACCATAGCCTATACTGTTCCTCTGACTTTTGCTACAGGTCACAGTGACTGTGTGTGCTCAGTTTTGGGGCTAATGTAGTGCTAATGTGGTTGCTAAATTTGCTGGATACAACTGTACCCAAATACCACAAAATAAACCCAATAACTCAAAATGTACACTTAACTGTAAGATGTGACTGTCAAATTCAGCGGGTTCTCAAATGGAAGAAACACTATACTTACAGTGCAAACTAGAAGACTGTGAACATTCTTGTATTCATGTACACTTCATATGTTATTTGGCCAAATGAGACTCTGACTACCTCTACAGGTAGTTTCAATGACCACAAGACAATAGGACTTTGACTTTGTTCACACCCACACTTAGCATACTTATATAGATGTTAATACCAGGTATAAATAAGAACTTATTACTGACATTAGTTAGTGTGACTTGTGTTAGTCTGGGTGTGTGTGTGGGTGTGTGTGTATGTCAAAGACACAGCATTCTTTCCAAGCTCACAACCCTGAAGGTCTGTTTCCTCTCATGCAAACCAGACATAAATGACTGCTGGTTTCTCAGTCATCTGCTGCATTCTCTCCCAGTGGGTAATAGTCCCCTTACAGAGTGCAATTTCAGTTTCTGCATTTGGTTTAAATTAACAAATGAGGCATGTGTTAGTTCTGTGTTTTTTGTGTAGAACAGTTTCAAAAAGCTAAAGATAAGTAACACTGTTTTCAGTTATCCATATTATCAAGCTGCCTTCCAGCAATAAATAAGGTAAAGAAAAAATGGTCCAAAGTATCAATTTAACTAAATGTGCAGTATTGGCCATGTTAATGTACAGGAAGTTATAAATCACGCTGTATTCTGCCATTACACTGCCCATTTATGAGCATTGTGAGTTTCAGATATAAACAGTCAGCAATTCAATTTATTTGTATAGCGCCTTTTACAATGGACATTGTCTCAAAGCAGCTTTACAAAAATAAAGCAGCTGTACAAAAATCATGCTAGCAGTGGTTAGTCTGACTGGTGATATGGAGCACATCTGAAGTGGGTGGAGTAATTGCTACATGCAGACCTGAACGTACCGTTTAGCAGTTTGAGTGTGCGAAAGACCTTGCGCTGGGGGGTGACTCTCTTGATGTAGGGGTGGTCCTGCAACGTGAGCAGACTGCTGCGTGCATCCTGTCGGATTTGCACCACCTCGAAGTCGCTGGGGTAGTCACTGGCCGGGTTTTCACGTCGCACAATTTTCCAGTTCACTGTCTTGGCATTCTGCAGGGCACTGCTGATGAAGTGACTGCGCGCCTTCGCTGTGAAGTACCCATTAAATGCTACTATATACTCTGGAAAGGAAGTGAGAAAGTGCCTTAAGTATACATTTTAAATCATTTGTGATTTACAAAACCACTTTACTGAACCACTTTACTGCAATACTGAATTGAATTATTCAGAGTAACCTCCATTTGTAGTTAACTATGAATGCATTAAATCATTCCTTTTTCTTCCCAAGGAACAAAAATCACTTCTGGAAGCCATTTTCCCCTGAATGCAGTGTTTCACTACACTAAGCTATTAAGAAGCATTAAAAGGTGATGCTGTAAACTACAGTCAGTGACCACATGGACTTTTGCTGGCTTAAGTCATTTATAAATTGCCTGTAGTTGCTTCTTATCTAAATTAGACTCGACAGGATTGCCTTAGATAATTTCCACATGAGACCAAAGGAACAAAGATGTTATACAAAACAGAACTCGTTCCCATCCAACTACAAGTCACAGGTGTATGATCTGACCATTAACTTAATGCTGACTTTTTTTTTTTTTTTTTACAGAGTAAATTGCATTTCCACCTGTATATTTCTCACAACCGTGCTTATCTTAGTGATAAACACTCTTGCAAAAAGATTTCAGGAAATGTCATTCTCAAAAAAAAAAACATCTTTTGGTAAAGATATTTTCATCCCCTATACTATTTCTTCAGTTTATCATGTCACTCTAAAACCACACCTTAACTAAAAGTTGGTGAAGTTTAAAATGTATAACAATAAAATATAGATAATGTTTAAAAGGACTTGTCAGATAAGCAACATTTCCAGGGTTTTATTTCTTCCCAGCACAGGTAAAGACTGCATACATGTGATGGTCATGTGACCTACTAATAAACAAGCACAACTTGTGTAACCACATGCCCCACACCTCCAGCACTTAGTGTTGTATGGATTATTGTGTACATCACATGGAATCTTTGGTATGACAAGTGTACATTGTGAAGACACTCCCAGCTCTGTGATTTATTTAGAGTTCACTTATCCTGTCACAGTTAAAAGAAAAAGAAGAAAAAAAAAAAACACATCCCCCGACATTACTTAACAGACATCTGGAAATCTTTTCCCACAGAAACCACAATAAGTGGATCTGATATTTTTGTTTCCTTGCAAAGACACTGGTCATACATATTTTCTTTAATTTTCATCACCCTCTTGAATTTTTAAGTGGTCAATTAACATGCTGACCAGTTTAGACCAAGTTATCATACTATGAAAAAGTCAAAGCACCCCTATTCACTGCATCAACAAAACAAGCTCACTGTGGAATTTACTGCTCTGAAAGCTACTCAACAGTTTATGTTTTCCAGATGCAGTTCTACAAAAACATCTGAATAATAGGGGCATAGGGCCACCCTCATCAAAGTATCATACTTATCTGCATCACAGCTTAAGGCCTGGTGCATACTTCTACATCCAGGTATATATAAGACATGGGGGGATTATGTCAGGGATTAGACGAATAGATATCACGCCAACAGAACAGTCGAGTGGAAAGTTGGGGATTTTTCAGGTTTGAACGTATAATAAGCCCAATAGTTTAGCTAACAGGCTTACTAACATGAATTTTTTTTCTTTACATGTACGTTTATTCATTTGCATATAAAGCAGCTCAATGCCTCTCTTTCCCTTATCTCGCTGCACAGCTGCACTTTCAAGATGCTCCTTAGAGCTCTGCTTTAGACCAATGACATGTTTGACACATAAAATCAAATTATTGACAATGTTTCTGCTAAATCTTTGATAAAACATTTCCAGGTATGCGGTCAAACTTAGCACCCCACCTCAATCAGCTGTCGCCTGAAGGCTGAAGGGTGACACACTGCACCGTATATAGTCGAGACACTGTTAGGATTTTGGAGGTGTACACTCCAGCTCGTCACTGCTCATTTGTGTGCAGTTTTTTATTAAGCTTCCGTTACAGCTGCAAGGTTTACATTGTAAAAAAAAGTGTTTGCATAAGTTTCGTACCATCTATTGTCTTAGCAGTATATAATGAAAAACGTTCTGCATGAGACAAACATAAATAACCAAAAAAAAAAAAAAAAAAAAAAAAAGGTTGTTACTAAAGTGACCAGTATATAGACAGTGTGCTCAATGGATTTCGATGCAGATCATAAATCAACCGAATACTTTAGAATGAGTTCTTCCAGTATTAAAGAAAACCTTCGTTTCACACTGTGCAACTCGGCAGCGTCTTTAGCTAAGGTCTTCTAGCATCTGTTATCTCTCTGAGCTTTCATATGATGCTGATATTGGTTTGTAACAAGGAAAGGCAAAAGGTAGCAACAATGCTGAATTTTTTTTTTTTTTTTTTTTTTTTAAACCAAAATACTCCAACACTCACAAGAGGTGCTGTTTCTTTCTTTCTATCAACTTAACCTTGATTTTCACTCACTTGCTCAGATGAAGCACTCTACTTTTTGCAAATATTCATGCTTTGATGTCATGTACAGCACATGTAGTAGTTTTGGAACGTCATCTACAGGCAGATCATATGAGCTTGGGTCACTTCATTCATTGTCTACCGCTTATCCGATCTATACTCGGGTCACGGGGAGCCTGTGCCTATCCCAGGCGTCATCGGGCATCAAGGCAGGATACACCCTGGACAGAGTGCCAACCCATCACAGGGCACACACACACACACTCTCATTCACTCACGCAATCACACACTACGGACAATTTAGAGATAGCTTGGGTCACTGAATAATAATAATAATAATAATAATAATAATAATAATAATAATAACAACTCATTCAAATTGCAGCTCCTTTGATTTGCAAATATCAAATCAGGATTTCAGTATAAAGCCAGATAATCGTTCATGCCTCAGGCAGCTAAGCAGGCAGAGATAAAATAGTTCTATAGGCAGTTATTTCTGGTTCCCTGTTTATGGCACAAGCAAACTACAAGCATACGGTTCCACTGAAAGTAGAGCTTATTTGTCTGAGTGGCTTATGAGAAACACCCATGTTCTTCCACTAGCTATGTTTATGCAACTCACTAAACAGAAGGCTTTTTTTTTTTTTTTTTTTTTTTAAAGAATGTACCACCCTTCCTGGTTCTCATTTAGGGTTCGAAAGTTTCCAGAAAGTTTCACATTGGAAATAATTCAGTCCAACAAAATGTCTGGAGGTTAAAAAGTTATCCATAGGTCACTTTTGAAGAAGCCAAAGTAGCCAAAACTCTACTCCTCTTCACAACTTCAGTGAATCGAAGGTTTTTAAGCAGAGTGGAAAACTGTGGAAATCTCTTGTAAAAGCAATTGAGCCATAACAGATCATGGTGAAAGTTGTGATTCATACTGGTCATTCATCTTGCATAAAATCTAATAGAAATTTTTTATTAAAAATTAAACATGTTTCAAAATAATGTAAATCATTACAGTTCAGTGTTTTAAACCACATATTTATAGAAGCCTGCCTCACACTTCACGTTTCCATCCTAGAAGTGTTTAAAGGATAGGGACGTCACCATGATTAAAGCAGTGCGCATAAAGCCCTGCTGCAAGTTAAGGAAAAGTGAATAAATGAAACATGTTGGAATTTACACAAAGCTCACATTCACAGGCTAGCCTTCAGGTCATTACAAAGACCATGTATGTGCTGGCCTTAGGCATGTGGACAACACTGGTCTTTTCAGCACACAGAGCTCGAGGCCACAGCTGTAGAGAATGTCCAATAAAGAGAGACCCCCAAAAAACACAGTAAATTATCCTTCTGCTTTAACTGCTAGCTTTGAATGATTCAAAAGGTGAAAACGAGCCGATTCTGCCCCAGTAAGAACAATTCAATATAACTGGTAACTAATTTAATTGTGACATAAAATGATTTTGCCGCAAAATGATCCTTAAGATAAACCCAGAACACAAGACAGATGTATATTCTAAACATCTTGTACAAAAAAAATTGAGCCAATGTGCTAGAAAATGTGAAAGTGATCTTTAACAAATTTTTAGGTTGGAAATGAGTTACTAAAATGATTCACTAAAAAAGTATGTGGTTGTGACCTTTCAACGAGAGGTGGACTGAAATTATAAATAAATAAATAAATAAATAAATAAATAAATAAAACACACTTAGAGCACAGTGAGCCACAAATCTAAACCAAGCATGTTTTTTTTTAAATTAGCAGCTTTTTACGTATTTTAAAAAAAAAAATTTACTGAAACAGAAAACATCAGTAAATCACTATAAATGTTTTAATGATCTTGAAAAATTAATAAGAATTTTTGAGTTTCAGCAGGCTTAGTCTTTCAAAGTTGTTATTTGATGCAATGGACATTTGGTGGTTACATTTCTCTTTTCAGGATTCTGTATATCAATTAACTAAACAGAGTTTTTCTGAAATGGCCAAAGATAAAGGTGAACAGTGATGGAATGTTCACAACCAACAAATGTAAACAATTAAGTTATCCAAAACCTACACAGTCTGAAGATTTTACTGGCACTATTAAACTTTACCATCTTTCAGCCAAACCCAAATACCAGTTGGAGTTTTTATCATGTTTTACACTGGTGAAGGTTGTAGGGGCAAATATTTTTGCCTGAAGGTGATGCAATTTTACACAGCTACGTGAACCTTATGAGATCAGATCTGGACCACTTTTATTACTGTTTTTTAATAAAAGGTCATAACGTGCCATTTCTAACCACTGACGAAGAGAAACCAAACAAAACTTCCCCTCAACCAGGAATTCCTACTCATGAACTCAGGATGGTCTCCTCAACCCCAACTTCAGCAAGTGATGTCAAATCAATATGGCCTCCAATACATTCAACTATAAACTAAGAGTTATACTGTAAGTGACTCAGTAACTAAACAAGCATAAATAATTATGGACTTGCTGCTCGGAAGGGCCTTAGAAATTCTTTTAGTATGTAACGTGTCCAAGGATGTCAAAAGCTCAACACCCCCTGCTTTATACTATTCAATGTCAATGCACTTTTGAAATGATCATCTCAATTATGTGTCTGAATCTGAGTTGGGCTTGAATTGAACTTCCATATGAATAACTGCAACTCAGAATAGACACTTCAGTGCATCACCCTAAAGTGACAGCAATCACTTTGACAAGTCATTCCACTTACCGTGCTCCACTAATTTGGAGGAGAAGTCGAGTTTGAGGGTGAGCTGAGAGCAGTTGGAGCTCGAGAACCCGTCCGAGGAGAAAGAAGAGCTGAAGGTGGCTCGTTCATCCTCGGTGCCAGCCTGGGGTGCATTCCCCGCCAGCAGGGCTACAACCACAAGGAGCCACAGTGCTGTGGCTAGTCTCATGGTGTCCACGCTCCAGTTCAGTTCAGAACCATCCAAAGGTTTTTTAAAAGTGTCTGTGCTTCATAAATCACTATATAAATGTGGCTGATAGTTAGTAAACAGTGATGAAAGTGAGCAGGAGATTACAGGTTGATTTAGATACACAACTCTGAGAAGCCTGGGTAATGCATGGCTTGTGCTTTCATTTCTTTCTGCGTTTTCTCTCCATTTTTGGATTCCAGTGGAGACGATCAGTGATGCAGCACAAACTGACTGAGCGGTGCCATCTTATCACACATGGAGAATATATTAAAGCAGATAAAGTAAAAGAATCTGATTCTCAGCTCCAAAATATACGAGCCTCCAATCCGCTCCTACAGAGACACAACACAAAACGCTATTTATAACAGAACCGGCAAATTGGTGGAAAAACATTGATATCCAATAAGTTAACAAAACAGTGTACATCAAAATTGATTGTGATTAGGGAATCCACTGCAAATGTTACGTTATCTAGTAAATAAATCCATTAATGAATTAATAAATAAATAGGGTAGGGTAGCGTCTCAAAAGGGAACCCATCCTTATCTGGGTGACACCGGATAATGAGCTTATAAATAATTTCCTTTCTAGAACTGTGTACTACATGATCAACAAGTGCAATTGTGTAACTAGGAACCTATAAGCAACTTAAAAGCATCAGCATCCTGTTCATTTCTGAAAAGCTGAAGTGTATTGTGTTGAACTTATCAACTGTACAATAATGGAGACTTGAGGGCAAAACTCTTAGTCCTAAAACTTTCCAGTGAAGAACACCCACAGGTTATGGTTAGAATGTGATACCATCCACAGTTATCACATGGTGATCTTTAGGCTGTCAGTGTGGGGCCAGCCTCAGCTACAGTGAGTGATTATTAACATTCAATTGTTCAAGATGGATTTTTCTTTACCCCAAGCACTTAAGACTTAAAGTGATTATTAGGTTATGTAAGCATATCATAGACTAGCTCACATCCCGGAATAAATGCACATCATGATCTTGACCACTTCTGCTCACGGGTCCTGCCTGATTCATTCTGATGCCTTACTTCAGGCATGAGCTTTGGCCCACATGGACAGTCTAAAGATACTGTAAAAGATACATGAGATTACTGTGCATGGTATCACTTAGAAACCATGAAGATGGCTTTGGACTGCTATTGATATGAACAGATTTGCACTCAAGTCTCCATCAGTGAACACTTGACAATTTCAGACAAACTTCATGTTATAACTAGAATGAATCTCATGTTTAGGTTTAGTATTCAGTTATTAAAGGGAAATTATTTATAATCCCACTTTCCGGTGTCACTCAGATGAGGATGGGTTTCTTTGTTTGTCTGGTTCCTCACAACATTTCTTCCTGATACAGTCATGTTTTTTTCCTTGCCACTGTCACCTGTGGCTTACTTATTTCTGAAAGCTGCTTTGTACCAATGTCCATTGTTAAAAGAGCTACACAAATAAAAACTGAACTGAATTACACCAGATGGAAGCAAAACAGTCTATAAAATTTCCATGAAGACTTTATGTAGTGGCTTGTGAAACCATCAAATAAAATAATCCAAATAAAGTTGCCAATAATTTTATACACATGCTTCTCATTGTTTTGGTTTTTTTGGTTTGTGTCAAATTGTGAGTATAAAGGAAATATATGTTGTAAGGTTGTTTTTCCAATCATCAGACTCAAGATGACCTCCCATGGTAACAAACAAACAAACAAACAAACAAATAAATAAATAAATAAATAAATAAATAAATAAAAGGAGCACTGTGTGTAAACACACACATACTGATACAGGCTTGTAAATACTAATGTCTTTTAAATCTATTTTATCAATCAATAAAAAGTGTAATTAGCGGGTTAGATTCAGGGAACTTAGAAGAAACCGCAGCTACACTATATTACCAAAAGTTTTGGGACACCCCTCCAAATCATTGAATTCAGGTGTTGTTTTTCAGGGGTTGGGCTTGGCCTCTTAGTTCCAGTGCAAGGAACTCTTAATGCTTCAGTATACCAAGACATTTTGAACAATTTCATGCTCCCAACTTTGTGGGAACAGTTTGGGGATGACCCCTTCCTGTTCCAACATGACTGTACACCAGTGCACAAAGCAAGGTCCATAAACACATGAATGAGAGAGTTTGGTGTTTAGGAACTTGACAGGACTGCAGAGTCCTGACCTCAACCTGATAGAACACTTTTGGGATGAAGTAGAGCGGAGACTGCGAGTCAGGCCAAAACTGGGACGTCTGCCTTTACATGCACATGAATGTAATATGGAGTTGGCCCACCCTTTGCAGCTATAACAGCTTCAACTCTTCTGGGAAGGCTTTCCACAAGGTTTAGGGAGTGTGTTTATGGGAATTTTTGACCATTCCTCTAGAACTGCATTTGAGCTCAGGCACTGATGTTGGACGAGAAGGCCTGGCTCACAGTCTCAACTCTAATTCATCCCAAAGGTTCCTCCACACCAAACTCACTCATCCATGTCTTTATGGACCTTGCTTTGTGCACTGGTGTACAGTCATGTCATGTCCACATCTGATGCAGAGATAAAACCATCAGCAACTCAATGTTTATTAACATGAGCAACCAGACATCTTTGTTCTTGTTGTGCTCGAAATATAATTTGTGCTGACTGTACTGTACCAGGTAAATTCAGCCTTTATTTTATTTTATTTCTGGTTGTTAAATTATCCAACATCCGCCAGTGAACACAGCAGTCAATCAGTTACCTGTTGGGTCAAATCCATATCCATGTGTGACAGAAGAAAGTTAGTGAGTAAAACTGTAGGTGCATTTATGTCACAGCAACTGAATGCAGTTCAAACATTTCTCTTTGTGTCTTTTCTTTTAAAATAAAACGCATTGCTTTGGAGATAGCTAACAGGCTACAGCACGGCAACAATCTACTATTGCTAACATTACATGCTGTGCAATGTGAGCTGATGGTTATTAGCCGTGATATTACACTTTTACTCTCACTTGTTTACAGTTTAAAAAATCATGTGGTTAAACAAACAAAGCTAACAAGCTAGCAAGTTACTGAAGCTTCGTGAATAGAAAGTTCTCTTTACAGCTTTCTCTTCTTTATTTGCAGCAATAAAGGCTAGGTATATATTAAATTAATTATATATTAAATAGCGAGTGAATATGAATTAAAGTCTGTAAACAAATATCTAACTGAACTAGACAGGCGTGCATCTTTGGACATGCTGCCACAAGTAGCTAACGACAGCTAACAAACAGTGCGTCTGAACTGAGCAATCAGTGTCTACAGCATCACAGAAATATTACTCACTCCTTCACATTAGAGAAGCATTCATGCCATCGTCCAGGGAAACAGAATGCGCTTTAATGAATCCCACATAAAACAGCGTTGTTGGACGGTATGTTTAGCTCCACAATGCTAACAGACATGGCTGGTTTATCAATGCTGTTTGCTTTGCTACAGTAACCTGAGCCGCAGAGAGGAAGCTGTCCAATCAGCGACGGATACGCAGGGTAAAGCGGTGAGCGATGCAGCTTTTAGCCAATCAGAAGTGTGTTCTGGAAGTCTATGCGCGTCAACGTCTAGCAGCGCGGCTGTATAGTACAGTGAGGAACAGTATATGACAGTGAGGCAATTATGTTTACATTTCTGTGCACTGATTTTACATAATCTATCCAATTTACCGAGTCCGGATTATGCATTAGCCTGGATTTAAAAAAAAAAACAAAAAAAAAACCTAACCATAACTCATTACATTGTACGTTACTGAACTTTAATAATTGTAGCTGCTCTACATATGATTCAGGTTATGACCACAGGGTGGCGCTATACAATTGGAAACTCTAAAAGCGAAGTCCTTTTAAATGGTCTAGAATTTAGTTAGCACTGTATGCAAGAAGACTAAGCACACTTAAGCGGCATGCATTAAAACGAAAATGTACACCGATCAGGCGTAACATTATGACCACTTGCCCCCACTGGCCCGTCATGCACCGTGTATTCTGACTCCTTTCCATCAGAACCAGCATTAACTTCTTCAGCAATCTGAGCAACAGTAGCTCGTCTGTTGGATCGGACCACACAGGCCAGCCTTCACTCCCCATGTGCATCAATGAGCCTTGGACGCCCATGACCCTGTCACTGGTTCACCACTGTTCCTTCCTTGGACCACTTTTGACAGATACTGACCACTGCAGACCAGGAACACCCCACAAGAGCTGCAGTTTTGGAGATGCTCTGATCCAGTCGTCTAGCCATCACAATTTGGCCCTTGTCAAACTCGCTTAAATCCTTACGCTTGCCCATTTTTCCTGCTTCTAACACATCAACTTTGAGGACAAAATATTCACTTGCTGCCTAATATATCCCACCCACTAACAGGTGCCATGATGAGGAGATAATCAGTGTTATTCACTTCACCTCTCAGTGCCTGATCAGTGTATGTCTTTAATTCTATGAACAGAAATATGACACTTTAAATGTAGTATTAAATTCATTTGTTTCTCTTCTGTAAATGTTTTCTTCAACTTAGTGTTGTGGTGGCTCTGCAGCCTATAACAGGATCACCAGGCATAAGGTTTTGAAAATCTACCCTGGATGGTGTACTAGCCCATCACAGTGTATTGTGCTAAAATAACAGAAGAAAGAAAACTAAACAACAGCAGAACAATCATTTAAAATCTTTTAAATGAAACTCTTTAATTGAGACATTTGATAAAAATCTAACAATTCACTATTCTGGGGGAAAACGTTATTGAACATGATCCAACATCAATCTTCAATAAAACAAAAACAACAAACACAACACAAATTTACACTCTTCCTTCGAGAGACAGTGTTGGATCAACTTCATCAAATGCGGGAATAAAAAAACATTTTTAAGACAAGGTTTACAAAAACAACTGAACTGCACATACTGAATGTCTTGAGAAATCCAGGACTTTGTTACACTCCATACTTTTTTTTTGTGGTATGTTTTCTTAAAACTGGCAATTTGGCATAGATTCGTTTTATTAATACACCAGGTGTAAATTCTAAACTATTAACACTCTTAAATTTCCTTCCTTAAAACAACTTTCTTGTCCAGTTAAAAAACAAAATTATGAAACAGTGGTTTTCCCAAAAGAAGTAGATTTTTTTTTTTTTTTTTTTTTTAATAATATCACTTGTGTTATTTCATTGTTCCCAAATGATAAAAAAAATTATTTTTGGAATGAGAAAGGTATAGCAGACGATTACACTAAGAAAGTATATAAGTGTCTTTGGTCACTTGAGTGGGTAAAAAGCAATACAAAAACACCTCATTCAATTTCCAAATTAATACAGTGTTAAAGTGTAATAAATCTAATCACAAATGTGGGAAAATTCCTAAATTAAGACAGGATACCAGATTGATCCTGGTAACAAAATATGAACCTACCCACTGCTTAAAAACACTGAATAAAGTATCAAATATGTGAAATGGTTTGACAAGCAGATTGATTTGATCACTGGAATAAGATCACATAAAACATGGCTACAGCTGAATGAAACTTATGCAATCATAAGTACTGCATATTAGCTCAAGTGCTTGAGTGTTCATTTTATTTAAAGATAAATACACACTGTAAATCAACGTTACATACTGTAGATCCATCTGTAAATCAAAATGCTTAGAGGTGACAAATTACTTGACTGTTGAAGCAGCAGCAATAGAAAACTCACTGTAAAAGAGCTCCCATAAATAACTACTTCACCCAAGTGGTTTCTTTAGAAAGAAAAGACATGGTTTAACCTTCATATTTGAAATGATTTTTGGCACAATAAACTGAAATAAATGGGAAATAATTAACAGCATCGAGAAAACCCTAGAGAGCAACTACCTAAAACTATAACAGTTAACAAAAATAATTCACAGCAAAAATCAGGAAGGTCTAAAAACAGCCAACACAGATTTAGTAGTCCTTCCAGCAACTTCATTATGTAGAATTCTGTTCAACAGATAATACAATCAGGTAAAGGCTTAATCAGACAGTAACTCCATAGACAATATAACAATGAAAAAAATATGAACAATAAATAAATAAGGAGGAAAAACATACAAATAACATGAACATAAAGGGAAAACACTAGAACAAAGATGGACTGGAGTGTGAGTAAGATATACTTCTTTGCTAATTGGCTCTGTGGTTAGCGAGCGTGTCGTCTCTCAGAGTTCTTCAATAAGACTCGTAAGTACACGCCACTCCTGTGCCACTTTACCTCCTCTGCTCACAGCATGTGGGTCCTAGGCATGTGCCGATATTATATTTGATTATGCAGATTATTGTTTAAGGTTTCCTCATGGCAAGAATTTCACAAGGTGAATATTCTATATTCTAAAAATGGCAAAATTATTGTTCAGTCACAGGAGAACAAGTGACAGTTCTGTTTGCCATCTTTTTACCTTTTATTGATTTATTATTTGGTGAACAGGATTATGGGAATGCTTTCACGAACAAGGATTCAAGTGAAGAGGCTTTAAAATCTGATAAAACCTTAGGCTTCCTTCTGAATAGAATTCTGGGACAATGACAAAACTCTGATATATATTTGTAAATTATCGCATAAAAGATTATCGGCACATGTCTAGTGGGTCCCAGAGTGTCGGTACCAGCACATACAGCATGACTACAGCTCCCTTTCTTCAGCCGTTGTACTGTTGCTGGTAGCGGCGGTTGAGCTCCCTCAGCTCCTTCTCTCGTACACGCCGTGCTCGGCCTGACTTGCTTGAACGGCTTGAGCGCGTTGACTGTGCCGACTTCGTGCTTTGGCAGCGCGACGACGCCCTCTTGAGCAGGTTCTGAGAGATGCAGCGCTGTAGGTTCTTCATGGAAGACGAAGCAGCCATGCTAACAATCCAGGGGTGCTTGAGCGCCTGGCCTGCTGTCAACCTCTCGCTCGGATCCACAGTGAGCACGCGGTCAATGAAATCCTTCGCCAAGTTGGACACACTCGGCCACGGCTGGGGTGAGGAGAGCAAGAAAATGACATGAAATACAGAAATAGACTTTTGTCATGAAACAAATAGAGTTTAGAACAAATTCCCATGTAGTTTTTCGTGTATATGTGATCTATAGATTCAAATTTTCAGTATGACCTTTTTGATTTTCTTGATGTGCTACTTTCTGACCTACATTTCATATATCTGTCTGATATAAGCATTTAGCAGGTTCATTATTTATATGGCATGGAGTTAATTAAGTAATTAAATAATAATCTTTTAAAAAAACATTCCTAGACTAGTTGTTCTAGTACCTTTTAGTTTCTAGTACCTTTTGAGTTTTTTAAATTACATTATATATATATATATATATATATATATATATATATATATATATATATATATATATATATATATCTTAAGATCCTAAGCAAGACTAACTAAATTACAATCCAGAAGTAAATGTGTCCAATGAAAAGTCAAATAATCAAACATTTTATAAAGAAACCTAATATTCTCTGCATCTATTAGGGGGAGTCTCTTCATATTTCGAAGTGTAGAACTGAAATGGCCAGCAGTGTTTTTTTAGGTGAGGTTAATCCACGTGAGCATGGTCATTTTTGGAAGATTAATTTGCTCACTGAGGCGAGCCATGAGAAAACGTAAAGGTTCTGTAAACATTTAACTTGACTAATATGACAAATTAAACTGCCTGTTAATTTGCAACCTTGCTGTTTACATCTCACAGACCCACCAGACTGTGTTAACGTCACACAGAGAACAGAAAGCAAGCTTTTGTTGCTTTGTGCAACTCTTTCTTAAAAGCCCACAGATTATTGAGTAAGCAAGCAGACACTCTGACGCACACAACCTTACAGACAACACTGCAGCAAAGAGTTAGTGTGGGACATGATGTGATCACAGGAAAGCTCTGGTTACCATCCAGTTAACACACACGCACACATAAAAGACGCACAAAAAGACACAAACAAACAGAGAATCCACAATACAAAGCAAACTCCCTCAAAAGCACAACCATAAATTTAGTATTGGACTGTCAAACGATTCATTCATCAAGAGCGCATTTACAGTAAAGGAGGTTTATAATAAAGTTTATAATGAACATGCAGAGAGGGATGAGAGGCCAGGCAATTGTGGGGTATTGTTTTCTGGTGTCGTGACAGTGGCCTTCTGGGGAATATTTCTGCTTAGGAATGCAAATTGAATTCAAAGTGAATGGACTGGCTTAATGTCTACATGTCCTCATGTAGCTTTATAACAACAGGCTGTCAGAGTCTTTATGCTATACCACAAACCACCAGTGGGCCCTGAATACATCACAGCACAGAGCTACATAATCACAGCAAAAAAAAATATTAAGTGTAATTACACTAAACAACTGGTGCAACAGCAATGAGACATCTGAAACATTTAGAGCTACATAATGCTTTAGACTTGGACATCAACATCTAGCTGCATTTATCAACGTTTTTTATACAGAAGACTCACTGTAGTACATCCAATACCCGAAAAATCACATTCCACAGTAATGATTTCTAAGCAATAACCCCTGATCATTACTGTCATTATGCTGAATCCTCTTTTCTGCCATGTGTTTATTCAAAACAATGAATAAATTTGTTTCAGAACCTGGTGAGTTGTCTCACTTGGTTCTATTCTTATCGACATATATTCATTCATATCGACACATCATTCATTCATTGTCTACCGCTTATCCGAACTATTCTCAGGCGTCATTGGGCATCAAGGCAGGATATACCCTGGACGGAGTGCCAACCCATCGCAGGGCACACACACACTCTCATTCACTCACCCAATCACACTCTACGGACAATTTAGAGATGCCAATCAACCTACAATGTATGTTTTTGGACTGGGGGAGGAAACCGGAGTACCCGCAGGAAACCCCCGAGGCACGGGGAGAACATGCAAACTCCACACACACATGGCGGAGGCGGGAATCGAACCCCCAGCCCTGGAGGTGTGAGGCAAACGTGCTAACCACTAAGCCACCGTGCCCCCCATCGACATATATGAACACGGCAATTGTGCTCAGATCCGCACCAAAACAATCATGACAATACCACCTGAACGAGCTGCTCTCAGCTCAATCACAAACAAACTCTGGAGCGGGTTGTTTGTAGTGAGAACGCAACCTGACCAAACTGACCAACAAACCAACCTGTATGCCAATGCATGATGGGAACTGCATTACATGAAGTGTGTTTGTTTTGTTAATAGCTCGCAACATGAATCACGGTTTAACTTGGACCAAGATCGAGGTAAAACGCCTCGCTGAACCTTGGTCTGAAAGACACACTTCTGAATAATTTTTAAGATGTATAGAAACACAGATTTACAAGGTGTTTAGCAAGGACACATTGATGCATGCTCAAACTGATTAATTATAATAACCCCAGCTAAAAAGAAAGCCACAATAAGCTTGTGAAGCTGCTATCTATACAACTTGATAGATGACTGCTATGAGCAAAACCCGAGCACATAAACTGGCACACTGACCAATGAGAGAACAGTTTACTGACTTGCATAAACATATTTGGTATGTCTTGAAATGTTGCCGTGTGAAAGCAAACAAACAGGCAGAAAGAAAATGAGACACTATCAATTTCCCCCAGAAAAGATACTGAAACAAAGCAGATATGAAAACACACTAAGGCTAAATCGCAAGTTCCTCTATACGTGGAGACCACAGTTCCAACATCAACACTGCTCATTTATATGGATTTGTTTTAGTCCTGGACTGAATAGACGTTAGTCAATAAATAACCATTTTATCCAAATCTCAATTTGTTTAACTTTAATGATGGTGAATTAATGCTGAAGTTCATGCGTTGTTAATGTTAACTAACATGGAAAATAATGATCGTTAGGAGAAACTTAATTTTCTTTAGAAAATCTCTGATGTACCAGCTTATTGTCAGAACCTATATTCACAGTTTGAAAAATAAACCTGATTCCCTTCTTCAGTTCAGCTGGGTGTTAGAATATGCATGAGACAAGAATAAAGTTTGAACACTAAATTCCCACCTCCCCAGAGAAGCTGTACTTCCCCTTCAGGATCTGCCGATAGAGGCGCATGCGGTTGTCGTCCTCAAAGGGCATGGTGCCACTGAGCAGGATGTAGGAGATAACCCCCAGTGCCCACATGTCCACAGCATTGGTGTAAGGCTTGCGTACCAGGATTTCAGGGGCAATGTATTCAGGTGTGCCACAAGTGGTCTTCATGAGGCATTCATCACCCTTTTTGCGTGTACTCGCTAGACCAAAGTCGGTGATCATGATCTTGGAGTCAGCACCAGGGTGGTAGTAGAGCAGGTTCTCAGGCTTGAGGTCACGGTGCGTGATGCCTAGCATGTGAAGGTAGCGCACTCCGTCCAGCACCATGCGGAGTACACGTGTGGCATCCCGCTCAGTGAAGGAACCACGTGCGATGATGCGGTCAAAGAGCTCACCTCCTGTGGCCAGCTCCATCACCATGTACACACGCTCAACCGTCTCAAAAACCTCCATCAGCTGGATGATGTTGGTATGACGAACACGCCGCAGAACTCGCAGCTCCGACTCACACACCTCGCGGCCCTCACGCCATCGTGTCTCAATTATTTTGATTGCATATGGCTGGCGTGTACCCTTGTGCTCAACCCGCACCACCCGGCTGAAGCTGCCACGCCCAATGAGTGCCTTAATCTCATACTTAGCTGTCACCCGAGGGTCAAACTTGGCCCGATACTTGGCCACTTTGTTTCGCCGTGGTTCAGGGGGCTCCAGCTGGCCTTTTCCTGCCGTAGGGGAATTAGTGGCACCCGTGGCATGACTTTGACCCTGAGGGGAAGGAGAGCCAGTTTTTTTGTCATTGGCATCCACGCGTATAAAGTTCTTATAGACATCAGTTTGCTGAGGCTCGACCTTCTTGACAAGATCTAGCTGCACGTCTCCTGGTGGTTCTGGGAGGACCTTGCTTGTCCTGCACCCCATCACGTCAGGATCCTTCGCACCCGATGCGGGCAGCACATCCTCATAACCCGTGCCAGCCGAAGGCACAGACAGAAGCTTTCAATGTCACAATACTGAAGGATGACAAAAACAGACACCAAGTTCTACCAGAGAACTATCCTCTCCTCGGGTATTACGGAAATGCAAAGTCTATCAATCTGAAAGAATGAAAACAGGAAGAAATCATGTCAGAAAACTTGCCATATCAGAAATGTACACATAATGCCATAAGTCAGCAATAGTTTTAAAATAGAACCATCTGCCTTTATGTATATCTTTACAATTCTGTTACAGTGCAATTTTATATAACATTTAATCCGAGAACATTGTATTCATACTTTTTCTATAATACTGACATTATTACGCAAGTATAAGAAAATATAGTTCAAATAATATGTTACTAATATGAGCATGATTAAAGGAAACCTCAAAATCTAAAATTCAAGTAGCTTATTCAAAATAGATTAACAAGTGTTGAGCTGTGGCTTGTCAGAAGTTGTTTCTGACCAGGGAAGAGTTTCTTAGCTCCAGTCTTTCCTATCAAACTGCAGCTTTAAGCTTACCTGCTCATGAAGATTAGTATTGAATTGAATCGCACTGTTTCTTGTACATGTGCCCAGGTTCAGTTGTGTGTGTGCTCCCCATTTTAGATGCCTGCATGCCATTGTTGGGATGTATGCCCTGTTTTAGGTGTGTGTGTGTGCACCGTTTAAGGCGTGTCCTGTTTCATCCAGCAGATATCTGAATGCTGTTCCAAGTGTGTGTACCCCGTTTCAGGTGTGTGTTCTGACTCAGGACTTGTGTGTGGACCCTGTTTCAGATTTCTGAATGATGCCGCAGGTGTGTGCCGTTTAAGGTGTGTCCTGGTTCATCCAACAGATATCTGAATGCTGTTCCAAGTGTGTGTGTGGACCCTGTTTCAGATTTCTGAATGATGCCGCAGGTGTGTGTGTTGTTTCAGATGTCTGCCTGCTCATTCAGAAGAGGTTGGAATCAGTAAGGTATAGGCTAACAAGACAAGCTGAAATGATATAATGTGAAACAGGAAAATAGCATTAAAGACAAAACAAGTCGGTGAAACAAGTACAAGTCGCTTCATGGAGGCAGAGGCGGCTTTCTTTAGGGTAACCCGAGTGAAAGGAATGTAGCCAAAAAAATGTTAACTTTTATTTAGAGTTGAATTAAAGAGGCAAAGCTCACCTCATACACAACAAACGTCCAATTTAAACATTTTACTTATGTTAAAATGTTGCTAATGTTATAAAATGAGCGACCAAAAAACTAAAAGAAAAAAAAAAACATCTGTAAAACAAAGCGCAGAAGGCGATGTTACACAGCTCGCACACCTAACTGTTTTCCCGAGGCCTGGACAAAAAGGTAAACGATAAAGCGCTAAATGGAGTGTGTGGGGTTTTTTTTTTGTTCCACTTTAGTTTACAGTTTTTAAGACAACTCAATTGGATTCGAACTATATTTTACAATGAAAAAATAACTTTATTTAAACGTCACCTTCTCGCTGTTTTTGTTGCAGTCGACGCAGGGAGTAAGAGGGCAGGATTGTCTCCAGCGCCGCCAGCCTCCTCAGCCCACTCTCAGCTCTTCTCTCCATTTTATTACCGCACAGCTTTTCTCAAACTTTCCTCCGCTTCAAACACTCCGACTCAGCTCATCTTCACACACTCACTAATAGACACATGACGGACACAAAAAGCTCACACTCATTTTTCCATCGAGCAAGAAAGAGTGTGAAAATGTGCTCCGACACGGTGTTTTCAGCGCGCGGCCAGCTTTTTCCCTCTACACTGATTTTTTTTTTTCCTTTTGGAAGAGTTCGGCTTGTTTCGACCCCTGCAAGAAGTACAGTGAAGCTAGAAGCAGTCAACATGGCCGAGAGGGGCAAGCAGAGAAGGGTACATTTCTGCCAAAGCTGAGGGGGGCTGTTATTTGGATAAACTTCTGTCATAAAGTAAAAGCTTGTCAGAGAGAGAAACTTTTCTTCAAAAAAGTCGGGTTCTGTAAAAATGAGCAAACTGTCAGAGAAACAAACAATAATATACTTTAATAAAAACTTTTATTTACTTCTATACATTTATAATTCCCTCATATCACTTTAATTTTACTTTTTTTTTTTTTTTTTTTTTAAAAGGTAAATTACTTTATTTTGGCAGTGGTTCTAAGTTATTTTAAAAAGTTACACACGTTTATATTTATATTATATATATATATATATATATATATATATATATATATATATATATAAATGTGTGTTTTATATATATATATATATATATATATATATATATATATATATATAAATGTATATATGTGTATATATGTGTGTGTGTGTGTATATATAAATAGATAGATAGATAGATAGATAGATAGATAGATAGATAGATAGATAGATAGATAGATAGATAGATAGATAGATAAATATATTACTTATCCACGGAAACGCGCCAAGAACTTTAGTTGTTTTCATATGAGAAAAAAATTACATTTGTTTTTCACTCAATTGTATTTCAATTGTATTTTTCAAACAAAATTCCTAGTCCTATTCCTACTAATTCCAACTGTTCCATAGTTTCTTCTTCTTTTCTTTGTACAAGTGACTTTTATTTTGTTAATATGTATTATTGCACTTAGTTGCTGCCTTCGGCAGAAGAGTGCAGTGTTGTTGAAATCTATGCTGCTGTAAGAGTTCAAGAAAACTTTTTGGACAATTCTCTGAAACAGGATTCTTTAAGCTGAATGCTTTCCGGCAGAATTATGTATCAGGATTTAGAGAGGCTTTGAGGGATGATCTGTTTCCCTCTGCCTACTGGTCTACTTTGTGCAGTTGTCACAGCATGGGTGTTTAGTGTTCCAGGTTATTTTAATGATCTATTATGATACACTATATTGCCAAAACTTTGGGACACCCCTCCATATCATTGAATTCAGATGTTGTTTTTCAGGGGTTGGGCTTGGCCCCTTAGTTCCAGTGAAAGGAACTCTTAATGCTTCAGCATACCAAGACATTTTAGAAAATTTCATGCTCCCAACTTTGTGGGAACAGTTTGGAGATGGCCCCTTCCTGTTCCAACATGACTGCACACCAGTGCACAAAGCAAGGTCCATAAAGACATGGATGAGCGAGTTTGGTGTGGAGGAACTTCACAGAGTCCTGACCTCAACCTGATAGAACACCTTTGGAATGAATTAGAGTGGACACTGCGAGTCAGGCTTTCACATCCAACATCAGTGCCTGACCTCACAAATGCTCTTCAAGAGGAATGGTAACAAATTCTCATAAACACACTCCTAAACCTTGTGGAAAGGTTTCCCAAGAGAGTTGAAGCTGTTATAGCATGTGCATATAAAGGCAGATGTCCCAGTTTTGACCTGGCTCGCAGTCTCTGCTCTAATTCATCCCAAAGGTGTTCTATCAGGTTGAGGTCAGGACTCTGTGCAGGCCAGTCAAGTTCCTCCACACCAAACTCACTCATCCATGTCTTTATGGAGGTCTTCATTAAGAGTTCCTTTCACTGGAACTAAGGTGCCAAGCCCAACCCCTGAAAAAAAAAACACCTGAATTCAATTATATGGAGGGGTGTCCCAAAACATTTGCTTTTGTGATTTTTTTTTTTTTGTCTTATAGTCTTGTCTTATAAGAATGTATTGGGGGCAAAAATGTGGCAAACTGACTTGTCATTCATGTATGTGTTCCTATTTAGTTGTGTTTCAAAGATATGGAGTTAGTGTATGTCAGATGCCCCCATATACAAAGTAATGTTGTAAATAGGCTTTAAAAGGTAGGCCATGTGCCTTTTAAATTTCTGAATATGTTCCAAGTCATTTTTTTAGTTTACCAAAGTGTTTAACTCAATGGATGGATGGAACCACTAGATGACACTGTTCTTCTCTTAAAGCAAATCAGACCACTAACTGCAGTGTTCCTTCAGGCTGCTTTGTTTATCACTAAACAATGCAAATCTGAGTACATGCCATAAGGGCTCCTGAAAAATATAATATCTAAATATAAAAAATTATCATACTGTCTGCTAAACATGTATATATGAATTGAAGACAGAAAAAAAAAGAAGAAGGGAAAAAAGTAACCAACCAAATTGTGAGAAAGTGAGTGAGTCTTATTGAATTCATACTATGTATGTATGTATGTATGTATGTATGTATGTATGTATGCCTTGGTTCAAGGCATTAGACAAAGTGTGTAATATATGCTTATCACCATATCTTATGAGGATGAATGGTATGTTACTTGATCTTGTTCTATGTAGGTTTCAGTGTCTAGTGATACTCTATTGATAGTGTTGCTGCTCACTTGTGCACACCCTGTCCTTCTCCTTTACGGAACAGCAGCTGAAAGAATTTTAATATCTGTGTTTATATCATCACAGACATTTCTGTTCACTTGACTTTTCGCTAGTGGTTTATCTTGTGCTGGTGTCCCATGTGGTGCTCCAAACGTACATTGCAGGTGTTATAATGAATACTGCAAACCATCTCTTTCTTGTCTGCTGAACAATGGCTTCATCCCAAACGCAGCTCTGAATAAGACTGTGGCAAATTTGAATAGGGCAATAGAATGATGTAGTGCTGCTTATGAATGCAGTGTGGAAATGCCAGATGAAATGTTAAGTTATAGACTTGGTGACAGCCATCTGGAGCCTGTAAAGGACACAGACTCTCTGATGGACCTACTTTGAATTAGATTAGATAAAGTGTTTGAGTCAAAAAAGGTTAAGGGGCATGGGATAATAGAACGAAAATGGACAGAGGACAAAATACTTAATAGACAGCTCACCTCTCTGGTCTGTTTATGAGAGTGTGCTGAAGGTGATGGTAGGATGTTGTGGGCTCAAGGTCCTCAATGCAGGATTGTTTCATTTTTATGAAGTTTGTCATTTATTTACTTGGTTATGCAGTAATCTGCGTCGCACAGCAGCTGTAAAACAATCTGCAAAACAAATCAACAGGCATGATGGATGGTTTCGTCTTTAAGGCCCCTCTGTAATTCTGGTGCTTCCACTCCACATGTTTCTCTCACTCATTCTCATTCTCTCTCTCTCTCTCTCTCTCTCTCTCTCTCTCTCTCTCTCTCTGTCTCTCTCTCTCTCTCTCTGCCCCTCCCCCTTGCCTCATCTCCCTCCTATCTACCCAAAAAGGTCAATACCATCTGTTAAATCCAAATTTGCTGACTGGTGTACATTATTTATCAGCATGAAGATAGAAGTGGCTCTATTAAAAGCCGCACTGACTCTTCCTCTCGCTCTCAATTATTCTCATGATAATCAGTCTGGGCCTGTGGGCCTGTCCAAACTGGCTGTCTGAACAGGACACTGAGATCTATAGCTGTTCCGAAATTTGCCAATCTGCACACAAACTCTGCAGTAGATTTGTGTTTGACACTAGGCTGGGTCTCTAGGCTCTCCTGATGAAAGTCTTATGTGTGGAAAAAAGTCTTGACTCCCAATTCCCTCTTTAATTCCCCCTTCAAAGCTCTTTCTGGACAGCTCTGAATGTAATACTTCCAAATATTTGGAGGATTATATCTTGTTCCAGGCCTACGAAGCATTTGCTAAAACTTTCATTTTCATAGATCAGCCAAGGTGGACAATATGCCATATAATCTATTGTCAAACATACTGTAGCTAGAATTCTGGACACATCTCTTTGTTGGATTACTATTCCTAGCCCATACACTTGTTTCAAGGCATCTCCAATGGCTCTGTGGCTCCCAAGGCGAGACAGAGATGCACAGATACCCCGGGAACTTCTTCATGAGGGAGGCCCTTTCTATCCCGGTTTCACATTTCCACTCCACTGCATTGCTGTTTCAAAGGCAATCAATACCTGCATTTCACTGAGACAAAAACTTAAATCTCTGCCTTGATTGTATTTGTGAAATCTATTAAATAAGATATGAGAAGAGACAATAAGTGTTATGCAATAAATGGCAGTAGCCATGCCTTCATGAGAACACCCAAATTACTCCACGGACAGAGACATGTAATGGAAAAGGTAAGCTTTGTGTACAGTGAGAGTTTGAACATCTCTATGTTTTTGTGTAATGGAGAAGGCAAAAGCAAAAGATAAAATTTCATAGCTGTAAATAAATAATTTGAGTAATACTTAAATCCAAGGGTTTGCTGGCTCTAGTTTGACAGAAGTGTCAAAATAGAGAGTTAATGTTGGGTTGATAAAAGGAAAGATTAAAGAGAAGTGTTGAATATGGGATGTGTGCATATATAGACAGTTTTACCATGTAAACCGGCTTCTAGCATGTAGACTACTAGTGAGCAAGAGAGGCTTGATATACTTAAGCAATATTGTACAAGCAAGAGTAAGGTTATACTGAAGATCGGCACGGCTATGATTCGGCCATATACACAATATGGCCCAATCATTTGTTTATTTTTTTTCTCCATAAACAAAGCTAGATCCAGGAGTATTCACACTCACTTAATAGCCCTGCTTAACTAGCTCACAACGATTTGTACATTCTCTTTAAGGTTACTGATGGAGAAATTGACTTCCCTTCTTCCTTTTTATTTTTAGCTTTCATATTTTAATTCTGAAGTGATATGCATATAAAATGCTTTGTTTGCCATGTTTGTTGATTATGCCAGTAACTACACTGTAGTAACTGTTTCAGTGGGCCTGTTTCTTGAATCCTTGCTACAAGTGGAGAATTTCACACAGTCAAACCTCCCAGTGTATTTCTATAAAATATATGCACTTCTAGAATGGTGCTCATCCAATCAAATTAGTGGACTGAAACTAACTGCTGTATAAACAATTTCATGCTCTAGCACAGGGATTATAAAAGGTGAAAATATACAGTCCCTTCTGTAAGTCCAAGACCAATTGTTTTCTTTTTGCTATACACTGAACACCTATAAATGGGGACTTCTGCCACATGTTCCAAGTTGTTTTACACAGCTAAATGTAAATGTCAGGAAATGAAAGCTGAAAATCTCATCTTTCATCTCATATTCATCTTTTGATCTCAAACCAAAATGTCTTTAGTGTATAGTGTATAGCAACAACAAAAGTATTTGTTGTTCCAATGTTTTCTGAGGAGACTGTGTTAGGAAGAAAAGCCAGTATGCCACTCCCATGTGACCACTTACAAGGCCACCTCCCTGCATTCTCTGCGTATATTTTTAGATTTTGCTCTTATTTCAGGTAACACTGCAGCCTCCACAAACGAACGCATATAAAAAGTGAAGTAAAGCTATACTTTGAATAAACAGTAAACCTTTGGAATTTAGACTTTGTGTTTGTAATTATGAATAGTCAACCAGGAAAAAAGATGAGGCCTAACAATTATGGGAAGGGGTTTCACGCAGTACATACACTATATATATATATATATATATATATAATGCTTTGTATATTATTTCAACCATTTGACTATCAACTTGTTGCACCTCCTACTATTCAGATGTATTATCCTTTGACTAAAAACCTAGTGCACTAGTGTCTTAGCGGAGGCCACCACAATCCTCCAGAACAGCCTCAATTGAGCCTTGATAAGGATTCTATGAGTTGCGGTTGTTTAATAGTGAATTTGTGTTTTGATGATGATGATGATGATGATGATGGTGGTGGTGGTGGTGGTGGTGGAGAGTACTGTCTTTCACATCACACAAAATCTCCCACAGGTATTGAATCCGGTTGAGATCTGGTGACTGATGGTGTCTATTCAAACTGAAAGAAGAATTCATAAAAAAATATATGGAAGCAAAACATATACAAGTCTAACAGAAAAGACATGCTGGAGGAGGTGTTTTCATATTCAGGTCACTGTTACCTCCAAGTTACTGGGAGATGTGCACTGCCAACACCCAACCAGTCAGGACAGTCATGTTCCCAATCAGTCCACTACCATTTAGACATTCCTGCCTAGGCAGCACACAAACCTTTGTTTTTCAGATACAGCTTTGAGAAGATACTGAAGGGTGTTTTTGTAATAGCAATAAGAATAATATCTTTATCCCTGCACTCTTTTGCTAGCACTTGTGTATAATGATTTAAAATAACAGCAAATGAATGCACCTTGTAGCATTTCATTACTTATATGAGACAGTGGCATTCCTTCTAGACTATAGCTCAGGTCCTAAAAGGCTGCCATCCTGCTGAGATTTGTTAATCCACCTTCTTATACAAAAAAAATTCAGTCAGTGAAGAGCTTGGTAATTAGTTGATAATAATGCTATAATTTATTGCTAAATATGACACAACCTACTTTGGCTGCATGGTTATTAATAGAAGCAAATACACTAGTTGGTCCAAATTCCCTCACTGAGTATACTGTATTGCTAAACAGAGGATGATGCTGCTGTGTGTGAATTATGCATTTTTCTGGGCAGGAGCGGCATCTAATTGCTATAAACCGATGTATGTTTTAACACTGAGAAAGTGATAAAGAATTCAGTTAAACACCTTGTAGTGTCCCTCAGTACACAATGATAAGAGTGATCCTTGCTTCAGCATTGTATGCAATATATTTTTTATATTCTTTATGGAAACAACTAGAATCTTTTGTAAATCATGAACAGACTCCCATTACCCTTGAGCAGTTTATATTATATAATAACCTTGCTGTGCATGTTGTGTATGTTTTTTAAAAATGTATTTAGTTTTAAAATGTAAGGTAATATACACTGGTAGAGCAGAGTATTAGTAGTATAACTGAATTTGAGATGATCATAAATAGTTTTTTTTTTCTGTATCCACTGTGCAGAGTATGAATTACCTTAGTTAAAAATACATATTTATTATTTCACATTATTTACAGCTGATTCATCTTTTTTTCCATCAAGGCATGTGTGCTTTTAATCCACTTCCCCTTGATTATTCATCACTGTTCCTGTGTAAAAAGTTGCATCTTCCCATTTCCACAGGGACACATTCCAGGGACCACTTTCAACGATGTGTTAAAATATGATTAAAATTATCATATGAATTAGATCAGAATCAATCATGGCTTTTTTGACGCACAGAAAGAGAGCTAGAGCATATTCCACTTTCTTGTACATCTAAAGCTGCTCTACAATCTGCTAAGCCCAGGTGGAATGTAGTGGTTTGCTGTTTTATGAGCCACATAAACGAACAATGCCATAAATCTCTGACCCATGTGTGTGGTAAATATTAGCTTTGGGATATTTCTAAGCCTCTATCAGATATTGAATCCTAACATTTTGAATCCTGAAATTGTGACCCTTTACTCCACATGTAATCGAGTCACATTTTCACATTCCTAGGGAAGGTAGGGAGACAATGAATAATTGCTTCACTATTAACTATTTCCTTGATTCTTTTCTCGCAGCCATTTTGACAGCCACCTGACAACACTGCGGTTATGGACATTTCTGTTTTATAATTTACAGTTTACAAAAAAAAAGCAAGGTAGGATTGAATAATTCATTCATTAATTCACTAGAATTGAATAATTCATTCATTCATTCATTAATAGATGGCTCCACCATGAACCACCGTGAACCACCCAATTTTCCCCAAATTTTTATGTATGTTCAGTTAACCAGTAGGTTACATCAGTGTGTGATTAGTAATGTGACTGCAGCCAGGTTCTTTTTTTTATTTATTTATTTATTTATTTATCTGTTTACTTATTTATTATTTCTTTATTATTTTATGTCCCATGTAGTGGAGAGAGACATGAGGCATTTGAAATACATTTGAAACAAGAAGGTAACTAAATCATTGAATATCATGAGTGAAGCATATATAAACTAAGCATGTGTGTCTTATAAGTGAAAATAATTATCATATTGTTAAATATATTATTGTATGCTGTCTAGTATATGAATCTCAAATATGGAGCACAAAAATGGTGTTTATCAAGAATTCAGGGTTAATGATGTGTGCATAGTATATGCCAACATAATTACTGTATAATTAATTACAGGTCATTTTGATGTATGTGTATTCAAGATTCATTTCAAAAATCATTCATGCCACACGGATTTCCTCCTTCACACCCTCTCATATCCCCCGTTTCCTCATCTTGCTTTTCCATTAGCTTCCTTCCTGAGATTTTCTCACCTCTCCTCATCCCATCTTTCCCTACACACCAGATTGACCCTCATTCTACCTCTGATCAATCTACAGCAGAGTGAGACACATGAAAGAACAGAGAGCTAGAGAAAGCAAGACAGAATAAAGACATTTCCTCACCATGCAGCATATTTGGCTTTATGTGCCTGTAAAATGAGGCGCAAATTCTGAAAGTAAACTAGATCCATCCCCTCAGGCTATATTTTAATAAGCAAGTGCAAACTTGTTTTGTCTGGAGTAGTGGGCCAATCGCAGGATTTCCTGAGTGGTAGATCATCTTTTGCTTGATTGAATTTAATGAGTGAATGAGTACACAAAGGGATTTTCACAGCCAGAATCCATCATGGCATATTCATGTCTACACAAATACAGAGCTCCACAATGGAAGGGTTTCATGAGAAGTCAGTTATATGAGTTGATGGCACAGAGCAGGATGCATCGCTTCAACATCAATCACAATTCAAAAACTGTAGAATTGGGATAACTGATACTCCACACTGCAAGACACTGAAACACTGAAAAGCTGTTTTAAAGGGAACAAATATGTCCCATAAAATTTCTTATCAAAACTGTGGCAGTTAGTGAATAGGGGCAGGTTTTGCAGAGCCACACCATTTATCTCTGGTCAACAAATGATCATCTCTGTAAATTACTCAGTCATAACTCTTTAGGTTTTAAATTTCATTTAAATACTAATTAACTGAGTGAAAGGTTGTTTTTTTGTTATTTGACATATAAGCTGTTGTTCCATTGACTGACTCACCTTTTTAATTGCACAATCACTGGACTGTAATATGTTTTTGCAAACAAAATGCAAAATGTAAGTGCAAACACTGTGTCAATGATGTACAGATCCATTTCTATCGATAAGATATGATACGAAGATTGTTAGAGATAAAGCATGATTATGAACTAGACTGTGTCTGTACATCAGTATAAAAAAGCATGTATCATAGTGACCTTAAAAAGCTGAGAAAAAGAATCAGCTCAAAATGAGCTACATTATGCTGGATGACTGCATGCTGTCGACTCTCAACTGTCTTTTATGGGATTGCTCTAAAGAAGGCACTAAATACTAGCCTAGAGCAGAAGAGTGATAGCTCCTTCTGGTTAATTTTGTTTGAGGCTTTCGTTATTAATGTCATCCTGAACCACTAAAGAAAGAACCACCCTCCTTCTGTACTAGGTTTTTATTTATCAGGGCCTAAATTACAATTGTGTGCTTCTACAGCTTCTATAAATAAGCAGATAACCTCAGGTGACAACAAAAATAAACCCAACGGATTTCAATATGTTGTCATTTTCTCCCCCAAAAGTAAACCAACACTCAGAAACCAGGTGGGAAAAAATAAGTACACTTCCGCAATCATTAAGACAGCCATTACCAGGTGTGACTAATGAAATGTACAAGATTAACTGCATCAAGAATTGGGACTAGCCCTATAAAAGCAGAACATTTGGCAGATTTAGTGTTCTGGAGAGTCTGCAAGTGTTGCTGATCATCAATCTGGGAAGGCCATCTCCAAACAAACTGAAATTCACCATTCTGAAGTCAGAAGGATTGTTTACAAATGAAGAGCCTTCAAGACATTTGCCAATCTTCCCAGGAGTTGGCTATGTTTAGGGTTAGGGTTAGCTTTCAAAAGAATGACCACATAAATTAAAATATAAAGCCCTGAGTTTCATGATATACACGTATAAATATAAAGAGCTTAGTGTGCCTTAATTTGTGAAAACAGCAACATAGAACTTCTTCTAAGCTTTATCAGTTATAACTGCTGTCTATACTATCAGAATAATGACCATAGAAACTAAATAGAATTATGACACTTGGGTGTAGTTAGTTTCTTGTATTTGTATGTTAAACAATTTCAAGCTTTTTCACATTAACTATTATAGCCCGGATAAATAGAGAGGGTTGCGTCAGGAAGGGCATCCGGCGTAAATCATTGCCAAATTTAACCATGTGAATCGTGAGTGCTCTGAATTTCATATCAAATCGGTCGAGGCCCGAGTTAACAATGACCGCCATCGGCGGTGGATATACTGGAAGGAAGGTGGATATACTGTGTGTACAGGAGACCAGGTGGAAGGGTAGCAAGGCTCGTAGTATAGGAGCAGGATTCGAGCTGTTTTATTATGGTGTGGATAGTAAGAGAAATGGGGTAGGTGTGGTCCTGAAGGAGGAGTTTGTGAGGAATGTTCCGGAGGTGAAGAGAGTGTCAGACAGGGTGATGAGTCTGAAGTTAGAGATTGAAGTGGTGATGTTGAATGTTGTTAGTGGTTATGCCCCACAGGTAGGTTGTGAGTTAGAGGAGAAAGAGAGATTCTGGAGTGAATTAGATGAGGTGATGGAGAGTATTCCCACGGGTGAGAGAGTGGTGATAGGAGCGGATTTTAATGGACATGTTAGTGAGGGGAACAGAGGTGATGAGGAGGTGATGGACAAGTTTGGAGTTAAGGAAAGATATCTTGAAGGACAGATGGTAGTGGACTTTGCTAAGAGGATGGACAAGTCTGTGGTTAACACTTATTTTCAGAAGAGGGAGGAGCATAGAGTGACTTACAAGAGTGGAGGTAGGAGCACACAGGTAGACTACATCCTATGTAGAAGAGGCAATCTGAAAGAGATTAGTAACTGTAAAGTGGTAGTGGGAGAGAGTGTAGCCAGACAGCATAGGATGCCTTCGGCCAAGCAGAAGGCATATGACGAGTTGTACACTAGGTTAGACACTAGAGAAGGAGAGAAGGACTTGTACAGGTTAGCTAGGCAGAGGGATAGAGATGGGAAGGATGTGCAGCAAGTTAGAGTTATTAAGGATAGAGATGGAAGGGTGCTCACAAGTGAGGAGAGTGTACAGAGGAGATGGAAGGAGTACTTTGAGGAGCTGATGAATGAGGAAAATGAGAGGGAAAAAAGAGTAGAAGGGGTGAACTCTGTGGAACAGAAAGTAGATAAGATTAGAAAGGATGAAGTCAGGAAGGCTTTGAAGAGGATGAAAAGTGGAAAGGCAGTTGGTCCTGACGACATCCCGGTGGAGGTCTGGAAGTGTCTAGGAGTGGCAGCAGTGGAATTTTTAACTAGTTTGTTCAACAGGGTTTTAGAGAGTGAGAGGATGCCTGAGGAATGGAGAAGAAGTGTGTTAGTGCCGATATTTAAGAATAAGGGTGACGTGCATAGTTGCAGCAACTATAGGGGGATAAAGTTGATGAACCATACAATGAAGCTGTGGGAAAGAGTAGTGGAAGCTAGGTTAAGGAAGGTTGTGGAAATTTGTGAGCAGCAGTATGGCTTCATGCCCAGAAAGAGCACAACAGATGCAATTTTTGCTCTGAGAATTTTGATGGAGAAGTAAAGGGATGGTCAGAGGGAGTTGCACTGTGTGTTTGTAGACTTAGAGAAAGCCTATGACAGGGTGCCAAGAGAAGAGCTGTGGTACTGTATGAGGAAGTCAGGAGTAGCAGAGAAGTATGTCAGAGTGGTGCAGGACATGTATGAGAGGAGCAGGACAGTGGTGAGGTGTGCTGTAGGTCAGACAGAGGAGTTCAAAGTGGAGGTGGGACTGCATCAGGGATCAGCTCTGAGCCCCTTCCTTTTTGCTATAGTGATGGACCAGTTGTCAGAGGAGGTCAGACAGGAGTCTCCTTGGACAATGATGTTTGCAGATGACATTGTGATCTGTAGTGAGAGCAGGGAGCAGGTGGAGGAATGCCTGGAGAGGTGGAGGTTTGCGCTGGAGAGAAGAGGAATGAAAGTCAGTCGTAGTAAGACTGAGTACATGTGTGTGAATGAAAGGGAGGGAAGTGGAACAGTAAGGTTACAGGGTGAAGAGGTGAAGAAGGTACAGGAGTTTAAGTATTTGGGATCAACAGTCCAGAGTAATGGAGAGTGTGGGAAAGAGGTAAAGAAGCGAGTGCAGGCCAGTTGGAATGGGTGGAGAAAGGCGTCGGGAGTTCTGTGTGATAGGAAAATATCAGCGAGAATCAAGGGGAAGGTGTACAGGACAGTGGTGAGACCGGCCATGCTGTATGGTTTAGAGACAGTGTCACTGAGGAAGAGACAGGAGTCAGAGCTAGAGGTAGCAGAGCTGAAGATGTTGAGGTTCTCTTTGGGAGTGACAAGGTTGGACAGGATTAGGAACGAGTACATCAGAGGGACAGCTCATGTTGGACGTTTGGGGGACAAAGTTAGGGAGGCCAGATTAAGATGGTTTGGACATGTTCAGAGGAGGGAGAGTGAGTATATTGGTAGGAGAATGTTGGACATGAAGCTGCCAGGCAGGAGGCAAAGAGGAAGGCCAAAGAGGAGGTATATGGATGGAATTAATGAGGATATGAAGCTAGTGGGTGCAAGTGTTGAGGATGCAGAAGATAGGGATAGGTGGAGAGAGATGATTCGCTGTGGCGACCCCTGAAGGGAAAAGCCGAAAGAAGAAGTAGAAGAAGAAGACTCTGTAAAAGCAAACAGACTAAGCTAAACCTGATCCTTAAAGGAATAAAACGATATGACCTCTATCAGATCATTTTGAGCTTTGTCTTTTATTAATAAAATCACTTGCTTCTCACAAACATTTTCACTGTTAAATTGATGCATTGTCACTGTGCTTTATATACGAATGAACAGGGTGCCTCATCCAGCTAGATAAACCCTAGAAAATGTCATCAAGAGCTGGGGTTTTTTTTGTTTTGTTTTTTTTGTTTTTTTTTACAATAATAGAATTTTCTTACAAAACCAATTACATGTGCCAATTTTGTTGACACTCAGGGGGTCCTGTGAAGATTGACAGCTTCATGAATTCTGCTAAATAGTAGAATATTTCAAGTTCAGACTTGTATTGGTATCAAAGCTACTGGAAAAATAATAGAACTAAATTGAGATGTTTGTGTTCAAGTAGAAGCTTTTATCTATTTATTTTACATATATTGTATTTGGTATAGTAAGACTGTTGTAGATGAATAAAAACTGATCAGACTTATAGTGAGCATCTGATCTTGGATGTCTTGCATCTCTGAGTGAATTCATAAAACTGTACCTGGCTAAATCAGTAAGCTGCTAGATCATGCCTGCTGTGAGGAGCTGCAGTGAGAGAAGGGATAAGATGGTGGAGAGGTAAGGAGAGATGGAGGAGAGCAGTGAAAGAGTAATCAAATATGCCAGCCCTCTCCCAGATCAATCAGGCACTGTTAGAATCCATGAAAGAGGTGTGAATATTAAATCTTTTGGGTGTGTGTGTGTGTGTGTGTGTGTGTGTGTGTGTGTGTGTGTGTGTGTGTGTGTGTGTGTGTGTGTGTGTGTGTCTGTGTGTGAGATGTTGCATATTCAGGTTTCACCTTATGGACAACTTTAATCTGCCTACTGCAGCAAAACAGTTGGAATCCCAGACAAAATGGGACAGATCACTGTAAAGGTTTTTTTTTCTTCTTAATTTTTGCAGCTTCCTAAAGAGTTGCCATATGGTAGAAATGTGATTATTAAATGGTGATTTTTTTACAAACAGTGGTTCTGAGAGGGGTCTGCAAAACATAGCCAAGGGATATGCTTTCACATGCTTCCTGAAATAATATCTTAAAAATTATGTTGGATTATATTCCTGAAATTATTTGGGAAATTTCGTGAACAAAAATCTAATAAATAGCCAGAATATTGTTCTGCATATGAGCCTAATATTTTGAATAGTTGGAATATACTCAGATGGGGGTCCATATCACTCCTCAAGAGGTCCCGGGATCAAGCATCACATGGCAGCATAAAGGTGCAGTGTGTAGCATTGCCCCCTTAAAGCCCCTGGTTCCTGAGTTCAATCCTGAGCTTATGTTACTGTCTATGTGGAGTTCTCTAATTTCCTTCTACTGTCCAAAAACATGTAAAGTAAACTAGCCAGGCTAAATTGCCCTTAGGAGGGAAGGAATGTGTGTGTGCATGATCACCTGCAATGGACTGGCATTCCACCAGAGCTGAATTCTCCTGCATCGAGCCCAGTATTACTGGGATATACTCCAGATCCACCATGACCCTGACCAGGATAAAGAGCTTACTATGGAGGAATAAATGATATAAAATAGTCCTTGGATGAAAAAGTTTGAGAAACCCTGCATCCGAGACTGTACTGAGGATTCCACAGTACTTCCTCTGCAGCATGTTGATTTTCAAACATGGTTTATGACACATACCAGATCAAACCTTTGAGTTGTCATGTTTTCAAATCCCAGTATTACCAAACTGCCATACATAGGTTCTTGAGTAACCTTCAGCAAAATAAGCAAATGGACTAGAGTATGTATGATTTTAGACTATGTAACATCCACCCATCATTTTTTTATACCGCTTATCCTACACATGGTCACAGGGGAGTCTGGAACCTAACGTGGGGTGCTAACCTATCACAGGGCACCATCATATGCTATGGACAATTTAGAGACACCTATCATCCTACAACATGTGTCTTTGGACTGGGGAGGAAACCAGAGAAAAGCCCAAAGCATGGTGAGGACATGCAAACATGCATTTGTTCAAATTACTAATTAGAATTTATATTACACACTGTACTTTTAAAAATTTAAGGCACAAAATACTTAATTTTTTTTTTATTTATTTATTTATTTTTAATTACAAAAGAAAACAATTGTAAATAAATATGGATAGTTTTTCAAGCTGGTGAAACTTCCAGAAAAACCCACAGGTATTTTCACTTTGTGATTCTCAAGCATTGACTGTGCCTGACGATAAAATACTGAACCAAGGCACCTTTTTGTGGATCAACAACTTCCATTTACTGCAGCCTTCAGTTTTTACACACAGTTCCGCAATGCCAAACTCACAAAACTCCCACATCTCCACATTCTCACGTTCTAGTGTGCATGTATTTGGGTTCTCCCTCTGTCGCGATCTCCATTCTGCTAACTGTCTATGTTTATGAAAGCAGCTGGGATGCATGAAATATTCATGTAGGCAGAGGAATAAAAAAAAGTTATAAGCATTGGAGACAGGAATGCAATATATTTCATGGCATTAGCACAGAGCTCAGTGTCCAGCTCACACATCCAGTACAATAGTAATTCATTTCACGGAGAATACACTTACATACCAACAGTGTGTGTGATTTATTTACACAAAATGTCAAGGAGAAATTCATCAGTCAGTGAATTTAATTTTATTATGTATATTATCTTCATGTTGTAAAATGTTAATACTCAAGGAAAGAAAAAAGAAGATTAAAACTGTGTGTGTGAGTGTATATATACATATATATATATATATATATATATATATATATATATATATATATATATATATATATATATATATGTATATATACATACACACACACACACATATATATATATATATATATATATATTCTTGAAAAATGTATGAATTGAATTCATTTTGCCTCTCAGATTGTCTGTGAAATCTCCATTTTTTTTAAGAAATAACAAATATGCAATCACTGGACAAGACGTTTCAGGGTTTCTGGTTGATGGCATCCATGTGGAAAATCCCTTTAATCCCAGAGTTTCTACATAAAACGTCCCTTCTCCTGGACATTGATATGATAGAGGATCCAACTTCAAAGGAATGAGGACAGACATATAATGAACCCATGCACTATGTGACATCTCCCTTTATCTTTAAAGGACCATCACCATTGTAAATTCCTAACTCACACAAGCATAAAAAGTAATGAGCATTAAGGTTAGAGTGAAGGAGCAGGTCAGTGCTCAAGCTATTCTCATGCCTCCATTTGTGTAAAATATAACACTCATAAGAATGCTTATGAATTCCACGTGAGAAGGGAATACAAGGTGTGACAAAAATCGGCATTTAATAAATTAATTTAATATACAAATGAATGAATAAATATAGAAAGAAAGGATGAAAGAAAGCTAAAATTAGAATAAGATGCTATAAAATACAATGAAATAGTTCTGTGGGTCATGTTATACATTTGTCATATTAACTTGAGTTCTAAGGAGAACTGATGCATCTTTGAGGTACAGTAGTTCTTACATTCACAAGTCAGCCACTAGCCATAAAGCACCAGATTACATCTCAACAGAAGTTAGAAATGCTCATCAACGCTCAGATTCAGGCTCTTCGGAATTATTATGACTATTACTATTACAGCAGAACAGGTGGAACATTCTGGAGCCAAAAGAAATGACTCTAATAAGTAACAGCATTAGTATTAAATTGCCACTCCGGAAGAGAAAACGAAGTACAAATCGAATAGAAGAAAAAAAAGAAGAGCAATGTGAGCTGAGCAGCTTTAAATTTCGTCTCACAAACATTATTCACAAATATCTAATATGGAATGTAACTAGATGTCACTGAATATTTGACATACAGTATTTCCCAAAATGCACCTCAGCATTCTCTAAAGTAATTATATTTTCTTCCCATAGCAGACTTTTTTTTAATTATACATTGTCGTGAAGGTCATATACAAATATTTACACAGAAGGAAATAACAGATTGTAATAAAATTTGATATTTTATTTATAAACATCTTTTGCAGGAAAACATAATAGCACTAAGCGTATTGCTGTGGATAAGAAAAGAATCCTGACAATTAGTTGCTGTCAAATAAAACCAGTTTGCTGTATACAGTTATTATTAAGCTTGCTTGCAAATATATACAGTTTTCAGTGTTTCCTTAACTCTTGTTTTGTACATATAATGAGACTTAAAAAGAAATAAAATTAGTCACCGTCAGTGCAGCATGCTGTGAAGCTATACTTTATATTCTTTTTAAGACTTTTGCGTTATTATTCTTTCAGTGCTTTTACTCTCTCCAAGGTAGGTGTAATAAAATATTAAATGTAGAAGGACCAATAATTTTTATAACCAGCATCTTGTAGAAAAATTGCACTGCTCTGTTTGAAAAAAATAATAATAATAAAACTACATTATATTATTGTATGTAGGTCTGAGCTCCACATATTTATTGCATGTCCTATTCTTTTTAGATATTTCTTTTCATTCATTTTAATAGAGGTGCCAATAATTCTAAAGGGCATTGCACATGTGTCGGATTTTGTTTAAAAGCATGCCTTTTTACAGGAAAAAAAAAAGAATTATTAATTGCAATGTGTTACAATGTCAACATCACACGTGTCAGTCCATTTGGTAATTCATTACATTCCACTGCATGTCTGTTAATGCAGAAAGTCTTGGCTTATATCCACAGGTAGAGGAACAGTAAACACAAGCAAATGGGGAGAAAGATGCTTTGGCCTAGGTTTAAATGACTGGCTTTTCCTTTCAGTGACTCTTGATTGGTTTTGTCTGGGTTCTGGGCCCCTGTGTCAGCTGCTGATTGGCTGCGACTAGAGCACATGTCATACAGGTTACCTGCAAACTGCATCTTTTTAGACTCTTGTCTCAGGGACTCCCACACAACAGCGGCTTCCTCGGGGCAGCCAGCCATGGCCAAGTTTGCACAGTCATGAAATTCATCCCATGATCTGCAACAGATTCAATTTGCAAATGATTAGCTAATTATCTCTATGAGTATTTCTTAAACAACAGAAACATAGAAACATATACTGCAACATATTGGGAAATACTGTGCAGCATATTTATTAACAATATTTATGCTACATTGTGTGTTACTGTAGTACATAAAACACAGACACAGAGACAGAGCCAGGAAAATCCACCATCTAGCTATACCACTGCCACAGAATATATCAGATACAGTGGTGTGAAAAAGTGTTGGCCCCCTTCCTGATTTCTTATTTTTTTGCATGTTTGTCGCACTTTAATGTTTCAGATAATCAAACACATTTAAACATTAGTCAAAGATAACACAAGTAAACACATCATGCAGTTTTTAAATGAAGGTTTTTATTATTAAGGGAAAACAAAATCCAAAACTACATGGCCCTGTGTGAAAAAGTGTTTGCCCCCTAAGCCTAATAACTGGTTGGGCCACCCTTAGCAGCAACAACTGCAATCAAGCATTTTCGATAACTTGCAACAAGTCTGTTACAGCGCTGTGGAGGAACTCAAGCTGATGCGAACTTGGGTTCTGCAGCAGGACAATGATCCAAAACACACCAGCAAGTCCACCTCTGAATGGCTGAGGAAAACAAAATGAAGACTTTGGAGTGGCCTAGTCAAAGTCCTGACCTCAATCCGATTGAGGTGCTGTGGCATGACCTTAAAAAGGTGGTTCGTGCTCAAGAACACTCCAATGTGGCTGAATTACAACAATTCTGCAAATATGAGTGGGTCAAAATTCCTCCACAGCGCTGTAACAGTTATGGAAAACGCTTGATTGCAGTTGTTGCTGCTAAGGGTGGCCCAACCAGTTATTAGGCTTAGGGGGCAAATACTTTTTCACACAGGGCCATGTAGTTTTGGATTTTGTTTTCCCTTAATAATAAAAACCTTCATTTAAAAACTGCATGATTGTCACAGACACGCCAGGCTCCAACGACAACCAATCACAGCACACTCACTCTCCCGAGTACTAATCACACACACCTGCACGCGATCTCCTTCCCAATCACCTCAGCCATAAAAGGACTCACTCACACACCACTCACCGTCCGATCTCGTTTCAGACATAAGGACTCATTCTCATATCCCTGCTACCTGATGCTCGTCTGTCTTCAGTGTTTCTCCGCTTCCCGTTGTTTCCCTGTGTGTGTGTGTGTGTGTGCGCGCGCCCGTCTCCCTGCTCCAGATCCGCTCCCGTGCCCGTCATCTCTCCCGGATCATCCACAGCATTCCTCACAGGGCAGTATCTCTCTCTACCTCTCCATTCACTCCCTTCACATCTAACAGTTGCCTTCTGCCACCTGGTCATAATAAAACACCCAAACTGTTTATCTCTGTCTCCGTGCCTTCTGTCCCGTAACAGAAGATCGGACCGATACAGTATGGATCCCAGCAGCACTCCACCAGATCCACTCCATGACCTGGTCGCGGCATTGCGGCAGGCGCTCGCCGCTCTACCAGCTCCTGCTCCTACACCCCCCGCCATCACTTCCGCTGACACCATCACCACTTCTTCGGCGCCGCTGTTTTCCAGTCCCATGGCCCAACCGGCGCCCTACTCTGGTTCAGTGGAGGATTGCAACGGGTTTCTACTGCAATGCTCCCTGGTCCTGGAGATGCAACCACACCTGTATCCTACCGAGCGGTCCAAGGTGGCGTTCGTCATCACCCAGCGACGTGGCCAGGCTCTTCTCTGGGCCGAGTCCCTGTGGTCCCAGGACTCCCCCGTGACGCAGTCTTATGCCGGGTTCGTAGAACATTTCAAGGAGGTGTTCGGGAAGCCCTCCTGGGACTCGTCAGTCGGAGAGGAGCTCTGTAAGCTCCGACAAGGTAAACTGATGGTCACCGAATACGCCATCCAGTTCAGGACGCTGGCTGCCAAGAGTGGCTGGAATGAGCAAGCTCTTCTTGCCGCCTTCTCTGCCTAGGGATTAAGCCCACAGGTGAGGTTGCATCTCGCTGCCCACGAGGACGCGATCGGGCTGGAGAGGTTGATCCAACTCTCCATCCATGTCGCTACTCATTTGCAGTCGTGTGTCCACAGTGACCTGTCAGCCCTCCAGAACCAGCTCCAGAACCAGCTCCAGAGCCCATGCAACTGGGGACGACGCGTCTGAACCCTGCTGAGCGGCAGAGGAGGCTGACCCAGAGTCTGTGTCTGTACTGTGGCGACCCGGGGCACGCTCTTCCCGTGTGCCCCATCCGTCTCCCGCGGCCCATGGTGAGTACCATCTTCTCATTTCTTCCTCATATGAAACCACTCACTACCCATGGGACACTCACTACCGCTCGCACTTCTGTTACAGTGGTCACCCTCCTCGACTCTGGGTCAGCAGCCAATTTCATCTCAGGCACCCTCTGCCGCCAGCTCGGACTCCGGACTAAGGCCACGGCGACCCCGTACCAGATACGATGTATCACCGGAAAACCCATAAGTCGCCGGCGGATCCACCACAGCGCCGGCCCGGTGCTTTTCCAGGTCGGCCTACTGCATGTGGAAGAGACCACCTTCCTGGTTCTGGAGGAGTCTACGGCTGACATTATCCTCGGGCGCCCGTGGCTAGAGCAGCACAACCCCATCCTCTCTTGGAGCACCGGCGAAGTCCTGAAGTGGGGCGACACCTGCTTTCCGGGCTGTTTTCCTCACCTACCTGCTCCACGCTCCCCGACTCCAATCTCTCTCCCGGTCCAGGCCACCTCCATCGAGAGTCCTCTCGTCAGCCAGCCCCTACGGATTCCCACCTGCTACGCCCCCTTCAGTGATGTCTTCTGCCCCAAGAGAGCCTCCAAGCTGCCTCCACACCGGCCATGGGACTGTGCTATTGACCTGCTTCCGGGTGAACCAGTGCCCAGGGGAAGGATTTACCCCCTGTCCGTTCCAGAGGAGAAGGCCATGGAGGAATACATCAAGGAGGCCCTGGCGCAAGGTTACATCCGCCCGTCCACTTCCCCTGCTGCTTCGAGCTTCTTCTTTGTGGCCAAAAAGGACGGAGGCCTCCGACCCTGCATCGATTATCGTGCCCTCAACCAGATAACCGTGAAGTTCCGATATCCTCTGCCCCTCGTCCCAGCGGCTCTGGAACATCTCCGAGGTGCCACCATCTTCATGAAACTGGACCTCCGCAGTGCATATAACCTCATACGGATACGCGAGGGGGACGAATGGAAGACCGCCTTCATCACACCCACCGGCCACTACGAGTACCTGGTCATGCCCTACGGCCTCGCCAACGCCCCCTCCGTGTTCCAGGATTTTATCCATGAGGTTCTCCGGGAGTTTCTCCACCGGTGCGTACTAGTCTACATAGACGACATCCTGATTTACTCCCGGAGCTTGGCCGAACATCGCCAGCACGTAGTGGAGGTCCTGGGATGCCTGAGAGAATTTCAGCTCTTCCTGAAAGCAGAAAAATGTTCCTTTCATCAGCCCTCAGTTCAGTTCCTCGGGTATAACATCAGCAGTAGTGGTATCCAGATAGACGAGGGGAAGATCACCGCCGTCCGGGACTGGCCGGCACCCGCTACAGTGAAGGAACTTCAGCGCTTCCTCGGATTCGCGAATTTCTACAGGCGGTTCATCAGTAACTATAGCAGCATCGCCGACCCTCTCACCAACCTGCTCCGCAATAAACCCAAATCTCTCCTCTGGTCCCCGGCCGCAGAAGGGGCATTTAACACCCTCAAGAGGGCTTTCACCACCGCTCCCCTCCTGATCCACCCAGACCCCGACAAACCCTTCGTCGTGGAAGTGGACGCATCCACAACAGGAGTAGGAGCGGTCCTGTCCCAGCAGCAGGGGAATCCTAGCCGCCTCCATCCATGCGCCTTCTTTTCCCACAAGCTCAACCCGGCGGAGAGGAATTACGACATCGGTAACCGGGAGCTACTGGCCATCAAATTAGCCCTCGAAGAGTGGAGGCACTGGCTGGAGGGAGCCAGGCACCCGTTTCTGGTTCTTACGGACCATAAGAACCTGGAGTATCTTCGAGCCGCTAAACGGCTCAACCCCCGACAAGCCATGGCGAAAACCCCACGCCAGCTACCCTCAGGAAAGCTCCTTCCTCTGCCTGTTCCCAACCGCCCCTGGTCACACCTAGGTGTCGACTTCATCACTGACCTTCCGAACTCCCATACCCACACCTGCATATTTGTTATCGTCGACCGATTCTCCAAGGCGTGCCGCCTACTGCCGCTGAAGGGGCCACCCACGGCCATGGAAGCGGCAGAACTATTATTCAACCAGGTCTTCCGTTACTTCGGCATCCCGGAGGACATTGTCTCTGACCGGGGCCCCCAATTCGTGTCCAGAGTTTGGAGGGCGTTCTTCACGCGCCTAGGTGTGGCCGTCAACCTATCATCAGGGTACCACCCTCAGACAAACGGGCAGACGGAACGGAAGATCCAGGAGATCAGCCGCTACCTCCGTACCTTCTGTCACGGCCACCAGGACTCGTGGAGCCAGTACCTGGGCTGGGCCGAGTACGCACAAAATTCCCTCCGTCAACCTTCCACCGGTCTGACTCCCTTCCAGTGTGTACTCGGCTACCAGCCACCACTCTTCCCCTGGTCAGGGGAGCCGTCGGACGTTCCGGCGGTCGACCACTGGTTCCGCGAGAGCAAGAGGGTCTGGGGCTCAGCACACCATCAACTGCAGCGCGCCCTGCGCCGGCGAAGACTGACAGTCGACCGTCGCCGATCCGACGCCCCTGCCTATCGTCCAGGGCAGAAGGTCTGGCTGTCAACTAAGGACATCTGGCTACGTCTCCCCAGCCGCAAGCTGAGCCCCAGGTTCATTGGGCCATTCACCATCCTGAAGCAGGTCAACCCGGTCACATATAAGCTCCAGCTACCACGAGGGTACCGTATTCACCCCACATTCCATGTTTCCCTCCTCAAGCCTCACCATCCCTCTGTTCTTCCCTCCACAGAGCCTGGCGAGGACGCAGCTGGACCCCCCCCCCGCTCCTACTGGACGACGGGACCGCCTACAGGGTAAAGGAGATCCTGGACTCCCGGCGCCGTGGCGGTCGACTCGAGTACCTGGCGGACTGGGAGGGCTATGGCCCGGAGGAACGCTCGTGGGTTCCGCGGGATAACGTCCTCGACCCCGACCTTCTGACGACCTTCCACGCAGCGCACCCCCACAGACCTGCTCCGCGTGGGAGGGGTAGACCGCCACGACGTCGGGGCCCGCGGCCCTCAGGAGCGGGCCGTGAGGAGGGGGGTACTGTCACAGACACGCCAGGCTCCAACGACAACCAATCACAGCACACTCACTCTCCCGAGTACTAATCACACACACCTGCACGCGATCTCCTTCTGTCTCCTTCTGTCCCGTAACAATGATGTGTTTACTTGTGTTATCTTTGACTAATATTTAAATGTGTTTGATTATCTGAAACATTAAAGTGTGACAAACATGCAAAAAAAATAAGAAATCAGGAAGGGGGCCAACACTTTTTCACACCACTGTAGGTTACTTCTGGAAAGTGAGTATGCTGCATTGGAGTCAGGAAGTCTTAAGAATCAGTTTGTTACACTGCCTTTGTGCTGTTAACTTGAAGAGCTGAAAATGATAGACCATATAGTCATAGTCTGGCTTTTTCAAAACATCTCACTTAATGCCTGCACTTACAGCACTTCTCTATACAAATGAGAACTGAAGTGTTAGTGAAAGTTATGCTGCTGTTAATTTCAGACATACCAGCAAACCCACTTAAATAAATGATGTCTGATATATATCTTTTTTCTTTGTTTTCTCTGGCTGTCAGTTGTCTAAGTGCAGAACGAGGAAACCTTTTAATTTCAGAGACTTTGACTGTGGCATGATTGTGTGGACTGGATTGGGTATTTCAGAAACTGCTGCTGGGATTTTCATGCACTATTGATTCATCAAAATTGTGCAAAAAGTTAATAAAAACATCCTGTGAATGGCAGTTCTGAGGGGAGGACTGATTGGTTGATGAGGAGACTGGTTCATGCTGACAGGAAGACTATGGTAAATTAAAATAATCACTCTTTACAATTGTGGTGGGCAGAAAAGCATCTCAGAGTATACAACACATCAAACCTTGAGGTGGATGTGCTACAAAAGCAGAAGACCAAGCTCGGTTCCACTGAGGGGCATTTCTAGTGTGTCACTAATCACAGTGTTCACTGATGTGGCACAGGCCACCAAGGAATTATACAAAAGTACTTAAAAAAATTCTAGGGGAGTTCTTGGACAGTTCTCAGTCCTCCCCAGTCCTCAGCTATAATGTCTTATATTGAATTGTCTGACTGCAAGTCATGGTTTCCACAAAGAAGAGTTGAAGAGAGGCAGAGCACAGCAATGGAGGTGGGGTGTATGATTGCAGAAGAGGCGCAGAATATTTTTGCTTCAGCTTTCATGTATTAAATAATTCAAATGATGTAAATGATAGCGTTCAATGAATAGATGAGCCAATTTTCAGATGCATCTACTCCACCACAACAGACAATGATTTATCAGGAAAAATTTTATGGTGCTTGTGCAACAGTCTACTGATACTCCTAATTCCATTCCTGTCAGACAGAAACGGGACAGTTGATTACAGCTCTTGACCTGTATTTTATGCATTATGCTGCTGCCACATATTTGGTTGATTGGATAATTGCAGGAATATATATATATATATATATATATATATACAGTGGGGCAAAAAAGTATTTAGTCAGCCACCAATTGTGCAAGTTCTCCCACTTAAAAAGATGAGAGAGGCCTGTAATTTTCATCGTAGGTACACTTCAACTATGAGAGACAGAATGAGAAAAAAAAATCCAGAAAATCACATTGTCTGATTTTTAAAGAATTTATTTGCAAGTTATGGTGGAAAATAAGTATTTGGTCAATAACAAAAGTTCATCTCAATACTTTGTTATATACCCTTTGTTGGCAATGACAGAGGTCAAACGTTTTCTGTAAGTCGCCACAAGGTTTTTACACACTGTTGCTGGTAGTTTGGCCCATTCCTCCATGCAGATCTCCTCTAGAGCAGTGATGTTTTGGGGCTGTTGCTGGGCAACACGGATTTTAAACTCCCTCCAAAGATTTTCTATGGGGTTGAGATCTGGAGACTGGCTAGGCCACTCCAGGACCTTGAAATGCTTCTTACGAAGCCACTCCTTCGTTGCCCGGGCGGTGTGTTTGGGATCATTGTCATGCTGAAAGACCCAGCCACATTTCATCTTCAATGCACTTGCTGATGGAAGGAGGTTTTTACTCAAAATCTCACGATACATGGCCCCATTCATTCTTTCCTTTACACAGATCAGTCGTCCTGGTCCCTTTGCAGAAAGACAGCCCCAAAGCATGATGTTTCCACCCCCATGCTTCACAGTAGGTATGGTGTTCTTTGGATGCAACTCAGCATTCTTTCTCCTCCAAACACGACAAGTTGAGTTTTTACCAAAAAGTTCTATTTTGGTTTCATCTGACCATATGACATTCTCCCAATCCTCTTCTGGATCATCCAAATGCTCTCTAGCAAACTTGAGACGGGCCCGGACATGTACTGGCTTAAGCAGGGGGACACGTCTGGCACTGCAGGATTTGAGTCCCTAGCAGCATAGTGTGTTACTGTTGGTAGCCTTTGTTACTTTGGTCCCAGCTCTCTGCAGGTCATTCACTAGGTCCCCCCGTGTGGTTCTGGGATTTTTGCTCACCGTTCTTGTGATCATTTTGACCCCACGGGGTGAGATCTTGCGTGGAGCCCCAGATCGAGGGAGATAATCAGTGGTCTTGTATGTCTTCCATTTTCTAATAATTGCTCCCACAGTTGATTTCTTCACACCAAGCTGCTTACCTATTGCAGATTCAGTCTTCCCAGCCTGGTGCAGGTCTACAATTTTGTTTCTGGTGTCCTTTGACAGCTCTTTGGTCTTGGCCATAGTGGAGTTTGGAGTCTGACTGTTTGAGGTTGTGGACAGGTGTCTTTTATACTGATAACGAGTTCAAACAGGTGCCATTAATACAGGTAACGAGTGGAGGACAGAGGAGCCTCTTAAAGAAGAAGTTACAGGTCTGTGAGAGCCAGAAATCTTGCTTTTTTGTAGGTGACCAAATACTTATTTTCCACCATAATTTGCAAATAAATTCTTTAAAAATCAGACAATGTGATTTTCTGGATTTTTTTTTTCTCATTCTGTCTCTCATAGTTGAAGTGTACCTATGATGAAAATTACAGGCCTCTCTCATCTTTTTAAGTGGGAGAACTTACACAATTGGTGGCTGACTAAATACTTTTTTGCCCCACTGTATATATATATATATATATATATATATATATATATATATATATATATATATATATATATATATATATATATATATATATATATATATATATATATATATATATATATGTGGTGATGTATATATGTATAGAGTATATAGTATATAGTATATACAATATATACTGCAAATGTTTTAGGCATTTTTGAAAGACATCTTTGAGAAATAAACACAGATCTTTTTTGGATGTAGGTTGCTTCAGACCCTTCTGTCTCTTCATGTAATCCCAGACAGACTTGATGATGTTGAGATCAGGGCTCTGTCGGGGCCAAACCATCACTTCCAGGACTCCTTGTTCTTCTCTATGCTGACGATGGTTCATAATGACATTGGCTGTGTGTTTGGGGTCATTGTCCTGCTGCAGAATAGATTTGGGGCCAATCAGACACCTCCTCGATGGTAGTGCATGATGGATAAGTATTGCCTGTATTTCTCAGCATTGAGGACAGATTTAATCCTGACCAAATCTCCAACTATGTTTGCAGAAATGCAACCCCAAACATGCAATGAACTTCCACCATGCTTCACTGTTGCCTGCAGACACTCATTAGTGTATCGCTCTCCAGCTCTTCTGCAAACAATCTGCCTTCTTCTACAGCCAAATATTTCACATTTTGACTCATCAGTCCAGAGCACCTGCTGCCATTGTTCTGTACCCCAGTTCCTATGTTTTCATGCATAGTTAAGTTGCTTAGTCTTGTTTCCACGTCAGAGGTATGGCCACAATTCTTCCATGAAGACCACTTATAGCTAGACTTCTCTGGACAGTAGATGGGTGTTCCTGGGTCCCACTGGTTTCTGCCTGTTCTTTGCTGATGGTACTGCTGGATGTCTTCAGATGTCGAAGGGAGGTAAGCATGATGTCTTTCATCTGCTGCAGTAAGTTTCCTTCGCTGACCACAGCATCTATGGTCCCCAAAACTGCCCTTCTCTTTGCGATTCTTCAACATATCTTGAACAGCATATCTTGAAACCCCAGTCTGATCTGAAATCTTTGCTTGTGAGAGACCTTGCTGGTGCAGCTTGTGTCTTTTTGCTCTATTCAGTCTTGCCATGGTGTTTGACCTGTGACATGAAACTGTCTTCCACAACCTCACCTTAGTAGCAGAGTTTGGCTGTTCCTTACAATAAAAGCATATTTTTGAAAGCATTCTTACTTTGCAGCATTTCTTCAGACCTGCATAAAACGTTGCACAGTACTGTATATATAAATTGTATATGTACATTAAATTAGTCATAGTTATATTCATAAATAAAAACCATTCGAAGGGCAAACACAAATCTATGAAACAATATGTTTCATTTCTCTGAACACAGGGCTTGAAAGCAACAGGAACAGTGAGACTGTGTTGATGTTGATGCTGTCTAAAGAAGCCTTGATCCCTGGGGCACCTCTGTGTTTAAGGATAATAATAATTTCACTTTCATTGAAAGCATCAGTGCAGAAAAAGGAAGCCCCAAGTTCTACTAGATTTTTTGTGCCTTTTTGTGCTAAACTGCAGAATAACAGAGACTGAGATTCATTAATAACTGGGACATCTTCAGGGAAAGGACAGCTTTTTACTGCATAGATGGCTGACTGCCAACTTTCAGAAGCTCACTGATTTTATCTGAGAAGTTTGAGAATGGATAAATGAAGTGTAACTTAAAATACAAGTGTGAACGTTTGTTATGTCTCATATTCATTATTTCACATCTAGACAAGTGAAGTGCAATATTTTCAGAAATACCAGCAAACAATATTATTTACATCCCTTATACATAGACTTATACATCACCTCTTTAGAATAATTTTGCTAGTTTGTTTTATTTATTTCACTTTTCTGCAAGTCGTGTAGATATAAAAAAAATTTTTGCGAGTAACTATTTCACTGCCCAAGTATAAGAGAGCTGTTGCTAATGGCTAAACAGATAGATCCAGTGATCCATTACATAAATTACAGAATGTAGCAAAAAAATATATTTATTGTATCAATATGATGGTAACATTTATTAACGTATGTTTATTATTTATTATTGGTTGATTGGTTGGTTGGTTGGTTGGTTAGCAGACTGGTTGCCTGGTTGCAACTGATTCCCAATTTATTACCTTTTGACACTTATCTAAAAAAAATGCCTATGTATTTCATCACTGGCACATCATTGCTGATACAAAGACACTCTATTGGACAAATGTTCTAATCTATTTTCTAAAAATTCAAAAAAAATTATTTTGATTCTAAATTGTAAATTGCATAACATATAATGACCGTTGTGTGACAGCCTTGGGGTTAGTTCGGTGTTGTATAATGGATGTATGAGGATGTCTGTATAATAGTGTTTTTATTTACATGTAAATTTGCACTGCATACTACATAACTATAAACAATAATAAAACCCAACTCACAGAGAAAAATGTAATGCACAGCAGCAGTTCAAAAAGTAGTTCAGTTCCACAGGATGACGACTGACCTGGCAACAGGGATGTAACTAAAATAACCTACTTCTGCACTGGCCAAACCCTCCATCTCTGAGTGATGCAGATATAATAAGGCTTTACTTTATTTCAGTATGACATTAACACACTGCCTACAGTGCAAGTAAATAATAATAAGATTTAAAATGTAATAATACCTAAACACAGTACAGTACTTATTAAAATATTATGTCCCACCAACAATTCTCAAATCACATGGTTAATGTTTGGACAAAATGAAATAATTTCTGTCTCAATTTTGTGACTAAAATTTTGTTGGACACTTCCAGTTTTGTGAAGGCATCCTATGTGGTCATCATGATCAGGTGTCTACACACTTATAGTGTCATAGCCATATAGTGTGTATATTAAGCAGAAATGTCTATACAATTCTATACTTTTCTATACCATTCCAACAAAAAGGTCTTACTAAATACTGTATTACTAAAGTATAAAGAGTGTTTAAAAAAGATCATGTAGATCAATGTATTATGAACACACATGATACATAAAATTACACAAAAAACAGCACCATGGACACGTTAGGTAATAACTTTAAACAAACATTGAAGCAGAGCTTTAATCCATAAAAGGAATAAAGCGTTTTGGGATGTGCTGCTATAGAAAAGTACTGAACAATTGGGTTGTGTGATTCCACTCACAACAATGTACCAACATTTTGTTTAATTAAATAAACAAAGTTATATTTGTATCTGTTTATATCATCCTTCCTGAAGACTTTATCATACTGGGAAACTGACTTGCTGCCTGTTACACTGGAGACACCTTCCATAAATGTTAAATGCCTGTGTTCTTGCAGAAAGCTTCACTATATCAGCAATTGTACAGATTTTCTTACAGCCATGCTTGTTAGAGAATTTAGATCAACAACTTATGACCAACCGTAACGAAGAATTCAACAGTGTGATGTAATTATACTACATTAATATGCAAGTTAGTTTAAATATGACTGCAAACACATGGAGATGTTTTAATAGCATACTATGCCTTACACATATACACGAATATTTAAGCAGCTTCAGACATAGAGGAGACATTGTATTAATATGAATTAAGGATGCACAGACTATGATTGACGGGAATCATGTGAGCAGGGAGGGTAGATAAGATGGGAATGGAAACACTGGAAGAAAGTCAATGAATGAGGTGCTGTGGTAGTGAGCCATGGTACTCTATATTATCTATTATGTACTCGACAATGCCAGGAGCAGAGAATGACACATAAGCCTGAGGTGTGAATGAGTTACACTGTGTGTAGGTGAAACTGGATCAGTGCACATAAAGGTTTGTATACCCAGGGAACCCATTTCTTTGATGCATTACTCTCATATCTTTTCATTTAGGCTTGAGAACATCCCTGCACTGTGTATGTGTCTTAGCGTAATGTTACAGTCTACAGACCTGCAGACTGAGTCGATCTCGTGCAGGTCCTCTTCTTTTTGGCTGCTGACAGACAAGCTATCCCCCAAGGCCAGAAGACACTGGGCAAAGCCCTTGTAGATGGAGTTGCACCTTCTAGCAGCGGCCATAGAGCTGAGGCTTGGCACCATCACTGCAAACCCAAACAAAGACTAATATGAGTCAGGATTTTGCACTTTTCCCCTGCTGCCTTTGTGTTTTATTGCCATCATGACTGTGGAGTAAAATACAAGGGATGAAAAAAATGTTATTTGTTTCAGGGTTGTGTTCAGGAAAAAAAACATACACCAAGGATTATTAGAAACAATACCAGAAGTATTGTATTTACCGCTATACACTGAAACATAATGAAAACTGATTAACTGATGAAGTATAATTGTTCAGTGTTCTCAGATAATTGGAGTTCAGTGTTTCTTTTTGGGCTGAGTAAAAATCAACAGAGATTGAAAACTTCACAGTCTTCCTCGCACCACAGATTCATATACACCCATTAAAAGGAAAGAAACCAGCAAAGATGCAAAGTCTGTGACAAAACAAGTTTATACACAGTTGTGTAAGGATACAGTGAAGGACGCAGGAAAGTAGAAGGAATCCAAAATGTTATGTAGCACAAGCTGAAGTATCAGATAAACTGGTCCACATTTTTACATGCTATTTTCTATGTTTTTAAACCATGGCCATTAGCTGCCTGCGTCTACAGCTGTGTGCGAATGTGCATTAATCACAGGTAAAACGATAGTGCACTTGCCTCCCTAAGAGACCTACTTCGCATCTTCTGTTCTTGAGTCTCTTCATTCTCATTGAGTTCCTCTTTCTGGATGAGCCATACCTACTGATGGTCAGACCACAGAAGCAACAGCAGGCCTAAGTGAGGATCTTAATTGGGACTGAGAGTGAATCGCCGGCATTCTCCTCTATCCCCAGTGGGAATGCTTTATTAATATTTGATAGATAAAGCTTTCTTCCCCTTTCCCCATCTCTCTGGTACACCTGCCCCAAGTGTTGCAAACCTATTGATTGCTGGCAATGTTTCTGCAGCAAGATTATTGGTTTCACTGATCCCCATCAAAATTTAATGACAACTTGGAGAGCGAGGAAAAGAAACCAAAGAATGCATGGGGCAGCAGTGCAAAGGAGAAAAAAACTACTTCACTTCTTCAATACTTCTGAATCTGTAAAGCACCAGGAGATAAAGACTGAAAGTAAAACAGACGCTTCAGTGCCTTATCCTTCTGCTTATCCTCCTGATCAGAGGAATTATCTCTCTTGGCTTGTATAGTTTGCTTAATTAAAAAAACAGTGAAATTCATTTCCAGGTACATTAATTTATCATTCCTGCATTTTTAGTACTTGCTAGTGCAGTATAGAGCAACATGCACACATGTACATTCACACATTTCACCAATCCACCTACTGGCAGGTTTTGGGGATGTCGGACGAAACAGGAGAACCTAGAGGAAACCCACAAGAGCACTCCACAGACAGTAACCTGAGTTCTGCATTGATCCAGGGATGGTGGAGCTGTGAGACGATGCCTGTGCTGTCCCATGTACATTCAACGCAAACCAAACAGCAAGCAATAACCGAGCAAGCTAAGCTAGAAAAAGAATTGATAACTATTAACTACTCTATTTTGCTAGATTATTCATTAATATATAGTAATAGATTAATAATAGATTAATAATGATTAACTGCACCAAATTAGCAATCTGCACCTGTATGTTGTGTAGACCAACAAGTGTAGCTGGTACTTTCTGCACTCTCTCGATTATGCGGTGCCAAATATAAGAAGTCGAATGTCCTTTTCCCTTTTCTCTACTCTTTTATATTATCTGAGGCCATCCTGATACATTTAAATAGTGCCAAATAATAGTTTCACATTTCTTTGTAACTATTAAATGTAAATGTTAAATATAAATGTAAATAAAATGTCTGGTTCACATTTGGTTCCAGCAATGCTTACTGTTTTATCATCACTACTCTGCACAATATATCACTGCTCATCAACACATTGTGTATCACTACTGTGTATGTGTATATTGTCTTTGTATATTGTTTTATGTGAATAGTGTACATCCTGTACAAGTGCTATGTTGTGCATATTGTGATTTGTGTTATTGTATTTTATATTGTACAGCTGCAGAGAAACTACCCAAATTTTTACCACCTGCATACTTGTGGGTATGGTAACCACAGGAACTATACAGTAGTAACAATACAGTGATTTTTTTTTATATACTAATTGAACAGAGCCTCAGAGTGTGCTCATATGGCTAGCTAGAGCTAGCTTCAGTTCTTACCTACATTTATATTTAGCTTCTTCTGTATTTTTGTTATTATCTGTTCTTCTGTATTATCTGTTCACTGAACATGATGTAGTCAGTGAGCTGTAAGAGAAAATATTATGTATAGGTAATATAAAAATATTTTGTTTCTCATAAAAAAACAATGTGATTTTTAGAGACCAGCAGTAGTATACAGTATTAAGGTGATCGTGGTCATGTGGTATTGTCAGGTAATATAGTAAGTAGTGTCACCACCTTATAGCTCAAGGATTGATGATTTGATTTGTATTTATTCCAGGATTCAAATCATGTTTGCTAAAGTAAAAATAAAAAGTGTAAACACAAGTTTGTTCTTGTAGTACCATTTTTTTCAGTGTAATTTCATAGTAGAGACTAGTTTCAGGACTGGTTGTACTAATGACATCACAGTCCCAAAGAATCAGTGTTTGCAATATATAATATGAAATATCTTTGCAATATGAAAACAGACATGACCATCTGTTCAGGATCACTATACATGTACTTTATTGATCCACAAGAAAAAAAGAAAAAATGAAGCAATTCGATTCAATTCAATTTTTTTTGTGTGCTTTTAACAATGGACATTTGCAACAAAGCAGCTTCATGGGAGTATAGAAAAAAAGTTTAGAATTTAAATTTAGATATATCCTTTATGAGCAAGCCAGAGGCAACAGTGACAAGTAAGAACTTCCTGAGATATGAGGAAGAACCTTTGAGAGAAGACCAGACTCAAAAGGGAACCCATCCTCATCTGGTCAACAACAGAGAGTGTGATTAAATCATTTCATTTCTATCTCTCTTTTATTTTTTTCAAGGAAAAGTCAGAGGGAAAAGACTTTTTACATTTGGCAGCCCATACTCTTTTTCTTTCAACATATTATTATTGATTTGTAATCTAACCAGTCTGCTAAATTCAGTATATCACCAGAGAATCATTGGCAATCAGTCTGCTGTGTCAGGTAGAAGGCACAAGACCTGTTTGAATCAGGACATTAATATTTATTCTGTGGTTGCATCCTGCTATCGACAGAAAGAATTTTTTGCACAAGAGGGAAGGAAGGAAGGAAGGTAGGTTGGTAGGGAGGGAGGGAGGGAGGGACGGAGGGAGGGAGCTAGGGAGGGAGTATGGAAGGAAGGAATTAATATAAGAAAGAAAGAAAGAAAGAAAGAAAGAAAGAAAGAAAGAAAGAAAGAAAGAAAGAAAGAAAGAAAGAAAGAAAGAAAGAAAGAAAGAAAGAAAGAAAGGAAGGAAGGAAGGAAGGAAGGAAGGAAGGACTAAAACTGATAAATACAGATTAGATCGTGTCCATGTCTGAAGATCACTAAAAACACTGTCAGATGGTATTGAAAAAAGATATCAAGACTAGTTATTCAGGCCCCTTATTAGCTGATAATTATTACTGTGGAGCTTCAAACACCTCAACTCATGCAGTCATTCATTCCACGTCTAAAAATATCAGCTGTGTTTTGCACTGTACTTCACTAAAAACTTTTTCAGGCTTGAACCAAGACAGTCAAAATTACCAATGCAGAGAACTTGGATCCAGAAGAGATTCTCGAGCCCTCAATGACATTTAGAGTTCAGATAAAAGTGCTGTATCAGTACAGGCTGGCTGGGGAGTTTGTTTCCTGTATTGATCACTCCATCCCTCAATAATGAACTGCCCCCATGGTCCAGGGCAAATAGCCATGGGCCAGTCAGATACAGCCTGGAGAGAAGAATAACTTAGGAATCATGCCAGTCTGCATAAGGAAACGATATATTAAGATAATAAATGATATGTTGACATCCACATACAAATAAGAACAGTATTTCAACTGCGAAATCATCGGCTGAACCTGCAGACACTAATCATGCAAACAAAACACTTCAGAAAAATTTATTTTAGAAGGAATTATCTCATATTCCATCATTTTTATCAGCTATAGTCTGAATCTTTTATGAGCTGTTAATGCTAAAATCCATAACAAAGAAAAACATCATATGCTATCCCACTATTCAACAATCAACACAATACAACCGATTGATTTGTTATACCCAGACCATTTCAAGTGGCTCTTTTGTCACTGCTCTGCTCCATCTGCTACTCTGCACTGACCTCTACACCCCAGCAGGACTGAGTAATGATAGAGCGAGAGTCATCTACACATCCATATGACCCATCTCCTATTCAGGAGAAATGTGTTTCAGCCAGACCCGTTGGTAAGCAGGTAGATCTGATGCTGACGTGCTGATGTCTGCTGCACATGAATCTCTTCAAAAAAACAACTCAAGATAAATAAATTTCTCATGAGTCAGTATCTGAAGGATGTTTTCCCTGTTCGAACACATCTGATCCATTAATCCACTAATTAACAGCCCTTCCTGAGTTGAGGTTGGTGAGCAGTGAAAACACTCAAATGTGCAGGGCAGGGAGTACCAGGGTTGGGAATTTGCTTGAAAATAATCACTCACTCATTCTCAAACTTGATTTCTGAATGGTTTACTCCTCTGATTTGAGAAGTGTTATGCATTTGTTCGTTTGTTATTTTCTGAAACAGGATTACAGGTTTGAACCTGTCACAGTCTGTTAAGCAGACTTTTAGCGGATGATGAAGCAAAAGCTGGGTGGTATCATATTTGTCAGGTATCATTCTTCACAAAAGTAATGCTCCCAAACATACAACATACAATTTTCATTGTTTAAAATGAAACATTTAAGCACTTTTTACAATCATACATTCTCTCTCTGGTCAAAAGTTTGTGGACACTTGAGCATCACACTAACTTGCTTTTTGAACCTTCAATCTTCTGGAAGGGTTTTCCACAAGATTTCATATTTGAGGGAATATATATATATATATATATATATATATATATATATATATATATATATATATATATATATATTTTTTTTTTTTTTTTTTTTTTTTTTTTTTTTTTTTTTTTGCCCATTCAACCAGAAGAGCATTAATAACTGGCGTTCGGTGAGGAGGCCTCGGGTGCAGCTCTTCAGTGTGAATGAGATCAGAACTCACTGCTAACACATGCTAACCATAGCTAACTAGTACTGTTATTTCATATTCCATATTAACATGAAATAAAACTAAAACTAGGCAACAAGATGTGGGTTTTTTTTTTGTTGTTGTTGTGTTTGTTTTTAATTATCCTTAATTCATTCATCTTTATCTTCATCACTTCATGTTTCTGCTGTCTTGTTTCCTCTTTTTCTCTTCTTGTCTGGCTTCGCTCTGCCAGATCAGTACGCCCTCTTCCTACACCACTCATGTTCTTTAGTGTGGTTTAGTGAGTGAGCGTGGTGCGACACGAGTGTGAAGGGGAGTCTTCATATTACTTTATGATGAAAATGTGTGTTTATTAAAATGATCAGCCTTAGGAAAAGCCCTCTCAATTGCCTGCCTTTCCTGCCCTATAGCTACACCTCTGATTGTCATGCTGGACCATGATTAGGCCTCTTAATTACAGTGAAGGGTAACGTTAATGCTACCACATACAAACACATCCAATACATTATTTGCTTCTAACTTTGTGGCAACACTTTGTAAAAGAGCCATATATGGGTGAGAGGGTCAGCTGTTCACATATAGTGCACACATAACATACAGTGTTATATTTATAAGATGCTGTTTGTTAGGGTCCTTTAGCCCTAAAGACAAAGATGAGGAATGAGGACTGAAGTAGCAAAACCAGAAGCCGATTGAGATATGAAATGTTTTATCTCATGTCAAAAGAACCTTGTAACTGATGTCAAGCATCATTTGTCTTCACAGAGGAGCATAAAAGGGAAATTTGCTTTATACTATAATCTAATAGACCAATGTGCAAATGAAACTCATAAAACACAAATTAGAAATGTGCCCCTCCTAAATGATTACAATCACAGTGGATGGCATGCTGAAATAGAGTAATTGTGATTTAACTGTATGATTATGACTGTATACTATACACTATATATGGTTGAACCTCTCTAATGAAAATCACTGCCTTTGTAACTTTTTATACAATGAGAAGAAGGATTTAAAAGACATTTCCAGAGACCGATAGTGTTAATACCACATGCAGGGTAAGATAATGCTGGAGAGCAGAGGATCTCATCAAGACATTAGTCCATTACCCGCTGGGATAAGAGCACTTTCTAAACCACAGGAGGATCTCTGGAGAGAGGCTTCATTAGTCAACTTATCACTGAGATATATTTAACAGTGCGCCACTGGCACACAAATCAGAGATTCACTGCAGTCACAGGTTTAAGTGTTCTCGTGGCTTAGTAAAGATTCTGTGCATAAGTGGTTGGGATTGGGTGTTTTTGGCACTCTGATGGTGTTCAGTGTACATTGAGAGATACAGCATCCTCTCCACTTCCCAGAGGGACATTTGCTTTTGTCACCTATTCTGGAACGTCCACATATTGTTTTAATGGGACCTTTATAAAGGTATCTGTGGGCCCAGAGGAACCAAGTTAGAGAGGAAAGTTAGCCAACTCAAGTATAGAACATAAACAGATTTTAGTTTACTTGCACACAGTAAGCAGTACCGATAAATGAAAGAATAAATGAGAAACATTCTGGAGTTAGGTTGCATTCAGAAAGCCTTACTCAGTGAGGTGGTGAATGAAAGCAAAAGAAAGAATCTCTGACACTCTCTAAACAAACTGTCAGTGCCATGCTGTGGTTCTATAGCAGTACTATGGTTACTTTACTGTGGTAACTAAGGCACTCTCTTGCGTAGCATTGTCAAGGACAACGCAGTAATGAAGCTAGCGTCAGCCACATAGCGTGCGAGATGCAGACAGCGGACCTAATTCCCCTAGGAAAGCCTCTGAAATGGGATCTCCAGCAGCTAAGCATTGCACAAAACAATACCTGATAATTAACTCTGCTAGCAAGCACCGCTTTCCAAATGATTTGGTTAACCTCCATGTTTTTTCCATTCACACCTCTGCTCCCAGGATACTGAACGAGGGACAGAGCTAAAGTGCATGCAGGACTTTTGCAGAATTATTACATAAAAGTATATCTTTATAACATGGACTACTTCAGGATCTTTTGTTCTATTTTGCAGCCAATAAAGAGTATAGGTGTGAATATAACAGGACAATGATTCATATTTATTTTTATTTAATATGCATACATACTTGCTCATAATGTAATGGATACGTGTGAAGCAATAATCTATATCTATTTTATTAATAATCTCTAATAACACTCTAATCAGTGTAATCCGGGCTCACGCAGAAAATGGGCTCGCATAAACAGAATAAAACTCTCTGTTTGCTATATATTGGTAGCAACATCATACCTAGATGCATGCCTAGATCATGCCTAAATCCCATTTTTAAAGTGGAGGAGCCATAGCTGTTTGTGGCTGGGTAAAGAGGACAACATAGATCAGCTGTTCTTCAAAATGAGCTTGAGGTAATAAGCATGTTTCTTCACACATTATATGAGGGGTCAGGTATGGAGGCTGGTAAAGTAATATTTACTTTTTCAAAAATTTCACTCTGTGTTTTTAGGTTAATTAAATTTTTTAGTCAAAGATTTCTGTCAGGGCTCATCAGCATATTTTCGAAAATATGTGGTTGGCCGGCTTCATGTGTCTGAGAAGAAGTATATGCTAGCCTTCACCCTCCTCGGTTAACAGCTAGTGTATGATGGGGGAGAGCATGCTGTTGGGTGGAAATTAATTGGGTGACCAATTGGTGTAGAAAATTTTGGAAGGAAAAATTACCAGGACTCTGTTGCTGGCAGTTTTTGGTCGCAATATCACTAAATTGGCCCTGACAGATTAGGCATTCAAAGATCCAAAAACATCTTTTACATGTTCAGTTTTTGACAGCAAAATCAGGTCAGAAATTGTACAGCATTACAAAGTTTAGTGAGATGTGCTGCTAAACAAGCAGTGAGAATCACACAACAGGTTTTTGCTTATGCTGGTCCTCCAAATCAGTTTATAGCAGATTTGGGTTTAAAACGCATTGCCTCTTTGTGCAGTCAGGTGTCCAGAAGGTGCTTTATAAAAGTGCTGCAGTGCACCACTTAGATTCTTCAATAAAGTTTCCACAGTAAAGAACCTTAACTATTTGTGTGTGAAATACCCTAGAACATTTATCTGCAACTCAACCGATGCAAGACAATGCAGTTTTTTAGTGAGAAAGAATAAATTGTAGAGTGGAGAAAATTCTGGAAAATATTGCTGAATATAATGAATATGGATCATTTGAGTACAGAAAACAGTGGATTTTAACTTAGATTTACACACAATTTACAGCAAAGGAACAACCTGATGTTGGGCTGAGGGCGATAGAGAGAGCATGTGTAGCACAGAGAGGGCACGACAGGTGTGCACCTATCCAGTAGCCCTGGTTTAAAAATAGTCAGAGGAACAATGCCGTGTTATGAGGAGGGTTTCAGACACAGGAGCAAAAATGTTCCACAACCTTCACATCAATAGGCTCTTTCCAAACATCATTCAAATAGCTGTCACTGAATGCCTGCTTTCTCAGCATTCTCCTAGCTACACTCCACATTTTCGCTCTCATGTGAGACACAATGCCGCTGTTGAATCAGGATATGCAAAACAAAATAATTGTGTTCTTCTGTGCAACCACTTGGGACTGGCATATAAAACGGACAATTGCAGAAAACCAATTAGCCTACTAAAGTGCATTATAAAATGCCCTTGTAATGAGTGGGCTGGAGAACAGTGGGGATAATAAAAAGAATCAATATTCTAAAAAATATAAATATAAAAATAAATTGCAAATGTGGCGTTTTTTTATGTAACAAATTCAATATCTTGTGGTCACCTTGATCCTTCGCACTACATTACACACTACACAAGGCTACATAAAAATCTGCTTTGTTGGGAAAGTAAACTAAAAACTGTTATACACAAGCACGTGTAGTCCACTCCAGAATTATTGGAACCCTTAGTAAAGATTATGAATTGTCAGGACAGATGGCTGAAAAAAAAAAAAAAACCATTTTGGCATGACAACAAGCACATTTCGCCCTCCAAAATGTGTGGGTCCAAAACTGCTAAATTTAACTTCATGTGTTTCATTTGAATGACCACTTCAAATTTTAATACTAATTTATCTTCTTCTGAAGTGATGTGATGTTTGAACAGGGAATCAGAATGAAGATGAAATATGGTGAAATAAGGTTATGAGCTCTGCATGGCAGATGTTTATTAGTTTGATCAGCATCACCCCTGACAAGACATCTACGAGCCTAAGCAGAAGCTAAGAATACTTTTTACCTTCTATTTCTGATTGCTGTGAGACAAAGAGTACATAATGAAATCTAGCATGTTACATTGAGACCAATAGGATTGGATGAGACAATACAAGTATGCTACAAAGCATGTGGGATTGTCACCTGCAGTCATGTGAACATCATGTGAATTTCCTGATCTATTATATATGTAAGGGTCACTGACTGAGGTCAGTACTGATACTGGCTTTCACGATTTGCTGTAGATCTTGAGGCAGTCAAGCTCTCTACCTGTCTGTTCAAGTCAGCTGAATGCTGAGACACAAAGCAAGACATATGGTGGTAGGTGGGAACATGTGTCTTAAGGCAAAGCATGAAAAACTACTAAATTGCAGATTTCATCAATGTGGGGGGTCTGGAGTTACCAGTGCAGTCAGGGGAAAATGGGGGTTTTCAGCGAATGTGTAAATGAGTTTATCTGTTTAGGTTTCCTAGCTTCCTTAAAAGCTTTTCTGATAAGGAAACACATTATTGTTAAGGCTTCCCCCAGAGAGACATTTGAGATTCTAGATTTGACCTTTATGTAGATTTGAGAGTATTTCGCTAACTCCAGCATTTGCATCACTTTTTTTTACATGTGCATGTTTGTTCTCTAAGAATGCCCTGTAATATTGCTAGTGAAAAGGAGTACAGCTTAGCGCTGGCCGTGAATGGGAGGAGGAGTGTCAGAGGCCGCTCTGTCAATGAATGAGTGGTTACACCTATTTGTGGTGAATAAAATGTATATATATATTTATATTCATCTTTATATATATATTTGTATATTCATCTTTATATATATATTTGTATATATATATTTTGGGGTTTACCACCCCAAAATAACCAAAGCTCCTTTTTGCATCTATTTGGTAAGATTATAACTAGAGTGATGAGTTTTGTTGGACTGATACTGATGCTGTTGCACAGACTATGAAGAAGCAGTGTTGGAGGATGCAGAAGTAGATATAACAAATGCAGTTGGTGAATGACAGCCGAGAAACTGACAGCTATGTTTAGAACTGTCTCAAATTTCTGAATCCAAAAAGGGAAATTTCATACTTTAAACTTTACATTCCTTTACATTCCAGTCTTTCTCTCTCTATCTGACCCAGAAATATACACACACACAGGAATAATCACAGCTTAAAACAAAGCGTCCCCTGGCAAAAATGCTGGTTAGAGCCACATTATAGCAATTCTCCCTCCTCCAAATAAATGAGCTTTAGGAGAGGATCGATGCTGCTCTATATCCAGTCCTGTGATGGAGAATAAATGCGAAGCTCATTGGACTGGACACTCACACTGGAGCCAGCTCCTGCTCTAATGAGTTTTTATTGACTCAAGCACCGAAGTGCCCAGCTTTAACTTATTAGAGCTAGCACATGTTTCCAGGTGTAGAGACTGATTTACTTCAGATGGTCTATGAGTGAACGGAGCTTGGTGAGACCATCCACTTGTGGGACAAATTTTATTCCAGAATCTTCTCATGGCTCAGTGAAGCAGTCAGTTCAGGAGCTGACTGATTGTGTCATACGCTGCCTCATTGTATGTCAATTTGCATCAGAGTGTCTTCCAAGAAAATAAATGAAAATGTGAAATGTCTTGTCAGTGCAGAGAGCTACTTCGTTTTCGTCTACATCCTTAGTGTAAGTCTTGCAGTACTTCCTCATCTATACTGCACTGCACTCTTCACTGCATCGGGCGTCACTCTGCTGTGTTTTTACCCTCTTTCCCCCAATCTAGTTTTCTAGCTTCTCATGTGCTTAAAATAAAGGCCCAGCCGTTTCTCTGCCCTGTTTTTTTTTTTTTTCAGTACGTTTACTTGCCCTGAGATTTATCAAGTGAGTCGGTGTGAGAATATTCCTGGAGAGTCTAGACTATATTTTGTCTAGACACTGAGATAAATTATGAGTGACTTTGACTGAAAATAATAGATCAGTGTTTAGTACGGTAACACTGCGTGTTTCTAAGGGTCTGAAAGCCACAACGGAGTCTCTCACACTCGAGTGGGGTCAACATGAAATAACATTCAGATTCACTTTTTTTCTTATGTCCTCCTCTGCAATACACCTGAACGAGAAATGACAACAAAAGTGTGCTTTCCAGTTTGTTATCACATGTATTCTAATAATAATAATAATAATAATAATAATAATAATAATAATGAAGTTTGTTTATATAGCAGATATTACATTGCTGATGTAATGAAGTATTGAAGCACTGAACAATACTCTAATGTACACTAAAGTATTTCTCCCCATCTTTCCTTCTGTCTATTCACAAAACAGCAATGTCTATGGCTTCTTTTCATTCATGTGCATTTTGTTCAACCCTCTGCACAGAATACATTAATCTTAAAGGACTACAATTCTGTACTGTACTAATATGCACTAATATTTTTATGATAAGTGTTTTTTGGTATATAAAATCATTATCTATTCATAATAGCTGCATGACAGCTAATGTAAAAATTTCCTTAAACTAAAATACATGCTTCACATTAATGAGCGAGAAATTATTTCCTTTTATTTTCACCTTACGCATCATCCTCTGCCCAGACATTTTAGCCTGGCTTTTATTTGCAGGAGTTCTGTAAGTTCTGCATTTAATATTACATTTATGTTTCTGCATACTAGAAACCTGATTTCAAATCTGCAGCTTGTAAAACACCGAGCACCTGAGAAACGCTAAAGTGACCTTGGACCGCCGCTTACAAAATGCTGTTCAGCTAAGCTTAATTAAAGTGGAAGCTGTGTCAAGCGCTTTCCCTTTCATAAAACACATAAACAGTAGAGTCTCTGAATTGCCTCAAGATTCATTAGTGCTTGAAGGACACAGGTTTCTGTAACTCTTTGCTAAAATGGTCAAGGATATTCATCCCTGAGAAAAGCGAAGACTGCATCATGGGTTTAAGGATCTCGCCACATGGCAAGCCACTAAACGTGTCAGGAGGAAAATTATTCAACAAATGTGGTGTGCATTAACAGGGAACAATTTACAAAGGAGATTCCTGATGACGCAGACATAGATGTTAAACTCGTCTATCTCAGCTCTCACAACTCTGACTGCAGGAATACGTCTTCTTGAGTAGTTTGTTTCATACATGTGGCTGGAAATGTCACTGAAGCTGGTTCTGTCGACCTGAGGATCTGTAATTGGTATGAGAGTGATAATTAATTAATTAATGACAAATTAATTGTTAGCCATGAGCAGTTACATTTCATTTCTGGAGGGCCACAGCACAGTTTACTTTTCCTTCCTGATTAATTCATGGGATAATTATCAAATCCTTCAAGTAGGCTCAGGTGTAGCAAAGAAAGCAATAAACTGGCAAGGATGCATGGCCACCAGGACTTGAATCTATTACATTTGGAAGCTCACTCATGGTAGCTATAGACACAAAACCATGATATTAATCCAGTCATACTGTATATAGTTAAACATGGAGGATAATTGTACTCCATTTACATGTTTTCCTTTTGCAGCAGGGACGTTCTGTTCATGGTGAAACAATATACAACACAAAAATCTGATATGATGCATAGAAGGCAGGAGAATTATTTACACTGCTATACAGTTTTTTCTCCATTTAGCACAAGTCTGCAGAGCTCTAGAGCAAGAAAGAGAAGATGATCGTAAGGAAAAAACATACAAAAACTATAGGAAATTACTGAAGAAAAATGCCCAAGCCTAATACCTAATATTTTAGGCTGTTTTGTTTTTTGTTTCTTTTAAACATTTTCCCTCATGAGCATAAACACTTTCTAGTAAAGGAAGTAAATAAGAGTAAGCCTGTGTTTGTAGGCATGTGTATCCATGTGAGAGTGGTGCAGACTGGGGATCATCTTACTTTTAATCTTTTGTAAACTGCTCCTTACAATTTAGGTCACGATATTTATATCCTTAAGTAAAAAACTGTTCTTGTTTAAAGGCTATAAAAATTCCCATTTTCCTGTGTGTGTGTGTGTGTGCATTAGAGAGTACAGTGGTGTAGTTGGCAGTGGTGTTTCCCTGGCAACATAAACAACCTGATAACAACAATGGGAAAAGAGAGGAATGGCAATGCATATAATTTTTTTGCAAAACTTTTGCTTTTACATATATATATCATTTATAATAATAAATATTCATGTAATAGAATGACTTTATCTTTTGGACAGAAATTGTTATATAATATTTATCTGGACTTCCTGTCAGGCTGTGAGAACAGCCAGTGTTTTAAAAGTAATAATATACACTGATCAGGCATAACATTATGACCACCTGCCTAATATTGTGTTGGTTCCCCTTTTGCTGCCAAAACAACCCTGACCCGTCATGCACTGTGTATTCTGACACCTTTCTATCAGAACCAGTATTAACAACTTCAGCAATTTGAGCAACAGTAGCTCGTCTGTTGGATCGGATCACACGGGCCAGTCTTCATTCCCCGTGTACATCAATGAGCCTTGGCCGCCCATGACCCTGTCGCCGGTTCACCACTGTTCCTTCCTTGGACCACTTTTGATAGATACTGACCACTGCAGACAGGGAACACCCCACAAGAGCTGCAGTTTTGGAGATGGTCTGATCCTGTCGTCTAGCCATCACAATTTGGCCCTTGTCAAACTCGCTCAAATCCTTACGCTTGCCCATTTTTCCTGCTTCTAACACATCAACTTTGAGGACAAAATGTTGTTGAGGACACTTGCTGCCTAATATATCCCACCCACTAACAGGTGCCATGATGAGGAGATCATCAGTCTTATTCACTTCACCTGTCAGTGCTCATAATGTTATAACTGATCGGTGTATATTAATTCAGCTCATAGGTCAAGCACACTGTGAGTGATTTTTGTACATTTCTATGGCTATTTGGTAACCTGAGCTTGATTGCTGATGTTTTAAAAAGCTACAGTGATGACATAAGCATTGTACTGTAAACAGCACTGCAGCAGGGCATACATGATGTTAATACTTACATCATATTTACAACAGAAAAAGTTGTAAACTGGGTAAATATGAACTGCTTACTATAACAATGATGACACCACATCAGCTACAGGCTAATTCATGAGAAGCTTTGTTAAGGAATAACTACTGAAGACAAAATACAGTGCTAATAAGTGCAAATAAAAATGCTCAAACATGGTGCACGTTCACTTATGGATGCAGTTACAAAGAGGCTAAGTAAGCAGATATATTCCTTTTAATGGCAAAGCATTGAGGATTTTTTGTAAAATAAAGAAATAAAGAAATAATAATAATAATAACAATAATTATTATTATTATTATTATTATTGTTGTTGTTGTTGTTATTATTATTATTATTATTATTATTATTATTATTATTATTATTATTATAATGATATTTTTTGTCATTTTACAGTTGGACTTCAATTTAGTAAACTTGTTCATGATTACTGCCATTTTAAAATGCTTTTAAAATATTCTTTCTTTATAAAACCCAGTCCCTGTGTGAAGCTTTAAAATACCTAAATGCATTTCTAAATGCATATTTCTAAAACTCAAAAATGCTAGGTTTGTAAGATTCAGATATCTCAAATCTCATGTATTGAAGTGACTGCAGGTAAATAACAATGCACCAAGTGAATAAAGTAGCTATAAAGCTTAATTAAGCTGTGTTATAAAGAAATACATGTTAAAAAGCAATGCATCTAAAATGAGACAGCTAACAGATTGGGAGACTTTTTGGACAGCTGGTGCATAAATTGCTGTGCACAGAATTGATCATAAAATCAGAAGAAACGCCCAAAACTCTGTTGTTTTGCTAAACTGAACTGCTTTCAGAGCGAGAAGTAACAGAGTAGTTGCTAAAAAAAAAAAAAAATCTCCATCAGGACCCTAAAAATCTCATCTGGATGAGCAGCTACGGTTTTGAAACGATTTTGAAAATACATATTTAAAATAATTCCAGTTGCTCTATGAATTATTATTGCTTTATTCCATGTCCCACACAGAATTGCTCAAGCATTTCCAGCTTACTCATCAGCTACTCATCATTCTTTCCACATATTTGTATGTAAAAGCCCAGAGCCGCCGGTGGAACAGCCTCACCACGCTTTCATACCGACTCCTGAATTACAGAGCACATCTGGAAGTCTCGCGGGAGAGCACAGCAGATGCGCTACGTTCATTATTTATTTCTCTGTTTTCCCTTTCCACATAATCCTCTAAGGAACATCAACACAAACCTTGGCGACGCCTTCAACAGAGCGCAGCGCTTCGGTAACATCCGGGGCTTTTATAGTAACCTCTGGAGAACACCTGAACCGAGTTAAGTCATATTCACACCGGGTTTTTTCTTTTTTTCTTTTTTCCAGTTACGCTTCAGCGAGCGCTTCAGCTCAGTCCGGCTGCGTAAAGGTCGAGCTAAGGATGCTTTGCGATGACTCAATCACGCTCCCTATATGCTCTCAACTTTAATGATGAGCACATTCTACAAAGATGTCACGATTGCTCAACAGTGAATAGTGATATTAAAGGATAGCCGAATAAAGGACGCATGCGCTGTTTGTTTACTGCCACGGTTTTTTTTTTTCATGTGTTGTAATTACAGCTGCGCCAGCTCCATGTTTTGTTTTGTTTTGTTTTTTTCACCAACACTGTTGTACGTTTGTAGCAGTACGTAAGTATATTTAAAAATACTAATACTACTAATAATAATCATCATAATAATAATAAGGAGCGCTGTGGTGTCGGGAGCGCGTACGGAGCGCGTTCATGTATGAGACGGACGGTCCGGTCCGGTGTGAATTCGGTGACACAAAGACAAGCCAACTAGAAGAGATGCACTTTCCTGACAAGATTCTACATCTTGGCAAAGAGGCAGTTATTTTTTAATGTAGTTGTATATACATTTATGTTTTGCCCATAACCAAGATTCAGAAAAATGTCTGAACGGTTAAAATGTTTTGACATAATAATATCATCATTTTCTCTTAAAACTATATCCTTAAAACACCACAAAAACCATTTAGCACTGTCCTAAATGAAATAAATAATAAATGCATAAATCAATAAGCCAGGTACATTACATCTTCTGCTGCTGTCAGAACTATTCTCATAGGAAATTCCAGCTCCCACTAAACATAATGACGCGCGCAATGTCATGAAAAGACTTACAAAGGTGGAAAGCAACAGGCAAGAGGAAGCAGACGCTGCCCAGAGATGCCATACTGAAATGAAGGGAAAGACGGGGCTGCGGTGCTGAAGCGGTGTTCCCAGTCCGCGCAGACTTTTCCCGCGCTTTCGTGACGGAGGCGCTCGGAGATCTCCGCCTGCAGCGCCTGCGAGACTCCGCTCTGCGATTCGAATCCGCGCTTGCGTCTGTAGTAAAGTGGGCGGGACCGCCGGCTCTGTCTAAAAGCCGCATAGATACTAGCGCACTACATAGTAGCCTGTGCCAAACTAGTACGCCACCACAGATGCCCAGTGACTTGGCATACTATTTAGTGAGGTAGTATACATGCAGTATTAACAAGGGCAACTCCGGACGTCACAGATGCGTCATTACAAATATAAGCGCAGCATGAAGTTGACGTTAGCTGTGAGAGTGCGCTTCAGAGGCGTGTTGGGTTGAGGACAGCTCCTATTTCCTATAATCATATTCAGTCTCCAGGGCTATATGAAGTGAACAAGACCGTAAAGCACTACTTTAAATGTGATTTTTTTTTTTTTAGCACTACAGGGGATGGTGAGGACAGCTCAGAGGATCTCATATTCAAAAGTATTTATTATAGAGCTGTCATCAATGAAATTCTTCTTTTCCCAAGTAAAGATCTCAGTACATAGTATCTCAGTTGTTGAATTGTATTGATCAGGTCAGGGGTATAAAAGAATTTCCAAAACATTAGATACACTATATTGCCAAAAGTTTTGGGACAACCCTCCAAATCATTGAATTCAGGTGTTGTTTTTCAGGGGTTGGGCTTGACCCCTCAGTTCCAGTGAAAGGAACTCTTAATGCTTCAGCATACCAAGATATTTTGGACAATTTCATACTCCCAACTTTGTGGGAACAGTTTGGAGATGGCCCCTTCCTGTTCCAACATGACTGCACACCAGTGCACAAAGCAAGGTCCATAAAGACATGGATGAGCAAGTTTGGGTTTTGAGTCCTGACCTCAACCTGACAGAACACTTTTGGGATGAAGTAGAGCGGAGACTGCGAGCCATTTCAAAACTGGGACGTCTGCCGTTACATGCATATGAATGTAATATGGAGTTGGCCTGCCCTTTGCAGCTGTAACAGCTTCAACTCTTCTGGGAAGGCTTTCCACAAGGTTTAGGAGTGTGTTTATGGGAATTTTTGACCATTCCTCTTGAAGCGCATTTATGAGGTCAGGCACTGATGTTGGATGAGAAGGCCTGACTCGCGGTCTCCACTCTAATTCATCCATGTGACAACAATCTCTCATATTCTTCATGTCTGGGTTAGGGTTAGGGTGGCCTGAAAAAAAGGCCAAGCTCTACCCAAACCATATTGCAAAATATGTTATGATATGGGCCCTCCAAATCAAAACAACATTTTCTGGATCTTTAGTTTTATCTGTAAAATGCATGTGTTGTACCTTTTGGAACCATTATTACAGGGCCTTAGAGATCATTGTTCTACATCAAAATACCTCTAAAAGTAAATCATTAAAAGGTACACTGCATGCCCCTTACCAGGTAAAAATTCTCACTAGCACTACAAAATATGTACCTTTGAGGAAACCACCCCAGCTACAAGGAATAGAACCATTTAGTAGGGTGAATTCAAGTATACTGGTAGATCAGATAAACTGGGACAGTTTAACTTAGCAGAATTAATTTTTAGGCCTGATAAGTCAAAGCCATAGTATATACAGTGGTGTGAAAAAGTGTTGGTTGATTTCTTATTTTTTTTCAGATAATCAAACACATTTAAATATTAGTCAAAGATAACACAAGTAAACACATCATGCAGTTTTTAAATGAAGGTTTTTATTATTAAGGGAAAACAAAACCCAAAACTACATGGCCCTGTGTGAAAAAGTGTTTGCCCCCTAAGCCTAATAACTGGTTGGGCCACCCTTAGCAGCAACAACACCCTTAGCGGCAAAAAGAACATAAAGGCTCGTCTCAGATTTGCCAGAAAACATCTTGATCTCCAAGACTTATGGGAAAATACTCTGTGGACTGAGGAGACAAAAATGTAACTTTTTGGAAGGTCTGTGTCCCATTACGTCTGGCGTAAAAGTAACACCGCATTTCAGAAAAAGAACATCATACCAACAGTAAAATATGGTGGTGGTAGTGTGGTGGTCTGGGGCTGTTTTGCTGCTTCAGGACCTGGAAGACTTGCTGTGATAAATGGAACCATGAATTCTGCTGTCTACCAAAAAATCCTGAAGCGAACTTGGGTTCTGCAGCAGGACAATGATCCAAAACACACCAGCAAGTCCACCTCTGAATGGCTGAAGAAAAACAAAATGAAGACTTTGGAGTGGCCTAGTCAAAGTCCTGACCTCAATCCGATTGAGATGCTGTGGCATGACCTTAAAAAGGTGGTTCATGCTCGAAAATCCTCCAATGTGGCTGAATTACAACAATTCTGTAAAGATGAGTGGGCCAAAATTCCTCCACAGCGCTGTAACAGACTCATTGCAAGTTATGGAAAACGCTTGATTGCAGTTGTTGCTGCTAAGGGTGGCCCAACCAGTTATTAGGCTTAGGGGGCAAATACTTTTTCACACAGGGCCATGTAGTTTTGGATTTGGTTTTCTCTTAATAATAAAAACCTTCATTTAAAAACTGCATGATGTGTTTACTTGTGTTATCTTTGACTAATATTTAAATGTGTTTGATTATCTGAAACATTAAAGTGTGACAAACATGCAAAAAAATAAGAAATCAGGAAGGGGCCCAACACTTTTTCACATCACTGTACATAAAGATGTACTGCTCTGACAAAGTTAGTTCATGTAACAGTGTTTATAAGGGAATGATCTTCATGCTTAATTCAGTTAAGTTAAGCAGCCTTTATTTGTCACATATATGTTACTGCACAGGTGGTTTGGGGTCAGACCACAGGGTCCGCCATTAAGTAGCGCCCCTCAAGCAGGGGTGGGGTGAGGTGAGGGCCTTGCTCAAGGCCCCAGTGGTGGTAGCTTGGTGGTACAGAGGCTTGGACCCAATCTTCCGGGCAACAACCCAGAGCCTGAACCACTTGAGCCACCACTGCCCCAATTCAGGTTAATTGGGACAGTCTTAATTGAGACCAGTGAATTATTACCTTTTACCATTATATTCCTTTAAAAGTGAAGGGATATAATGGATGCATGAGATAGCCCACAGATATGGATAAATTGTGTTTTTTTATTAATCATCTTAAGGTAGAATGGGAAATATAAAACATTTCTTAGGCCTTCCAGTTAATGTGCAGATTTCTTTTACTCAATGCACTGCATTCATATAATTTTTGAGATTGATGATATATTTATATTTTTCTGTTGATGTGTGTAACACTGTTATGTATGGAGTTTGCTAGAGGGTGTGTAACAATACAGCAAAAAGAGAAACGATCATTAGGGTGAATTCTTTCTGGAGGCATTATATATTTTTTTATTTTTGCTCTAACATCAGATTAAAGTATATTACAGTGGGACCTTTTCTGCTTCTTTTGAAATGAGACTATAGAAGTAAAATGAAATCAGTTATTTAGATGGGCTCTGAATTATCTAAAGAAAAAAATCTAAAAATGCTTAATGTATAAGTATTCACTCACCAGAATCAGTACGTCCATTGTACATGCTGTCTAAATAAGGCGACCCAGCTACTAAAAGCCCTCCAGTAGCCCACTATATCTAATTCATCCCCCATCAGACCTATCAGCTTGAAGGACAGTTTTTACCCACAAGCCATCCGGTGGCTCAATAAGCTCATTAGGAACACTTAAAACATTTAAAACGCAAATGTCTGTTGTTACCGTGATGCACTATTGGACACTACACTGTAACATCGTACGTGTAATTCTACAGTGAATATATGTGTTGTTTTGTGTAGAACAGCATGCAGGAAAAAACTCCATTGCACTAGACTTGAGCTGACCTCTAGGAGTCTGTGAATCAAAGCTGGGGGTCAACTTTTTACATTTCATTACAATAGGGTAAATCACAACCAATAAATATTGTCAGATGGAATATAATGAGAATTCTAATGTGTTCTTTGGTAGGAAAGTTCATAAAAGGCTGCAAAAATAATAATGTTAATAATTAATAAGTTAATAATAATGTATGCATTTATATTGGATTACGTTTCCTAAAAGTAATCTGTAATGTGGGGGATCAGTGACATTTTTTGAGAACCGCTGCCTTATATCATAGATTTATGAGCTCAATCTGGTGTGTTAGGAACAGTAAAAGGCTCTGGATAATGCAGGACCTCCATGATTATAAAACAAATAAACATTTCTGTTAAAGGTGATGTTGATAATATCCCATGTTCTGAGGATGAAAACACAGTTGGATAACCTTAACCCTACAAGTGATGGCAGGTATCCAGCGATACAGTCCACATACTCATCCTTCATACAGATGTTCAAGCTGGCTGGGGAATCACAGATATTGCTACTTCTATTCAAGGCAATTAGCTTGCAATGTTAATACAAAATGTTTACTTTGTCAGTACAGACTTTGTCGATGTTTATCGATGACGTCAAGCCTTGAACTCAACTGAAGACTTACTCAGTATCTAAACAGACAGATAAAGAGCATCTTGAAAGAACAACTATCCACTGCTGTTAGCCGTTTCTTCAACATTGTTTGGATCAAACACGCCGGCTTAAAATAATTTAGCAATCCATGATGCCAGCAGTGAGTCAGAAAGAAGATCAGAAGCACTCAATTTAACGCTAATGTAACGCTTGAAGTGTAGTTGTGAGTAAATTAGTTGTCTGCAAAACAAACTCTGTATAGCAGAAATCTGGTGTTGATCATTAGCCATTAAGAACTTCAGAGAATCTGGTATATTCCAGACAATGACTAACAAAGAAGAAATAAAGCAAGGCTTTACCAGTTATGTTGCGGGAAATAAAGAAATCTTGAAATATAATTGACATGAAGGGCCTTTGCTGTATTTATTTTCAGCCACTCTGGTTAGTATAGATTGCATCTGTGCTAAATTCATTTTGTACTCTAAGGTGTATACAGTATGTGGGAGGAACCACTTTATTTTACATTCAAGTAAGCTAAAATCGACTGTAAAAATGTCTTGCGCTTCATGTAGTCATTCTAAATCTTTGAGACAAATGCACAGATTGATCTTGAAAACTTGCCTTCATTATTAATGACACCGGTAAACTCAGCCAACCCCATAAATAGTGAAAAGTCACCTGCTGAATTGCACCGTCATAAAATTAGGCTTTCAACTGATAGAAAAAACTGAATGATGATAGTATAATACTCAGATATAATTATGTAAAAGAAAAAATGATAAAATGAACATGACAACAGCCAGTTTCTGATGTTTAAAGTGTAATTCGGTCAAAACCTGATAGCCAGTTGCATTAGTAACTTATTTGAACTTACACTGAACTCCATTTCTAATTTTCTTTCCAGTTCAGGATTAGCAGATAAACTCACTTTCTGCTGTTGCCCCAGTTCATAGATTATTTACACTGTGGTCATAACCAGCTGCATTTCCACCAATCAGAACAAAATGGTTCTACTGTTGAAGGCAGAAAACAGATGTCATCTTTACTATTCTATTTTGATGGAAGACAATTAACATTTTATCACTTCAGGGTTAAAAAAAAATAAAATAACACTCAAACTGAACATATAAGTGAACAAAGTATTTTCTTTTTTTATTCCAAAACATCTAGGGTAAAAGAAGTTGGTGTAAAATATACAACATAAATCAAGCACAAGGAAAATCCAGAACAATGGAAAAAAAAGAAAAAAATGTCATTAACAAATGATACAAATGATCAATATTAGTCATAAAGGAAACAAGAGCTAGATCTTAAATGCAAACTTGGAAAAACAAGTCGTTTAATAGAGCATGTATGTGCACGGCTCTGACATTCATGTCTGTATGATTCTGATGCATAACCCTGATCAGTATTCAACTCAAACAGTACTCAAGAACATCAAAACTACCTGACTATTGTACACTGCATTTACCTGCCTAGAACTGTGGTACAAGATGAAGGTTAGTTTTAATTGTAGCCTAAAGAATTACACAGAAACAAACGACTCAACCACAGAGCACCGGGTTAAGAAAAGAAGAAAGTGAAGGAGCTAAACATATGAATGAAGGCTGAGGGATAAAATGAGATAATGCACGGCTGGGTGCAGGCATATCTGACACCCAACACTAATGGGAATTGACAAGCATCTTATGTTGAATATACACGCAGCTTTTCTCAGCAGCATGCAAAACTTCTCAGCTTAGCACCTCCCTATTAGTTACTCCCCAATGCTTTGTGCTATACTCAGTGTTTTAGTAACACAACAGCAATTAACTATGGTGATTTAAGCTCTTAAAGAGTACAAGAAACACTAATGAGGGGCCTGAATGGTTTAAAATAAAAACAAAATAACAAAAAAACAAAAAACAAAACCATGCAACATGCAAAAAAAAAAAAAAAGTCTACAGTCTGCTGTGTGGTCATAAATGTGCCCCAACAATAGTCATCTAAATGTTTCTTTTACAAATCCGTCCCATAAAAGATCAAATCTTTCAGAGTACTTTTAACAAAATAATTCGGTAAACCATCTGGCTGCCCAGATGCATTTCTATCCCTCCCCAATAGCAAAAAAAGATAAATGTTTAAGGAGTGGACATTCCGCTCACATGCAAAGCTATACAGCCCATCTGGTGTGGATCCAGAAGCAGATTAGCCATGTCTAATAAGGCACTTTCTGTAAATGTCTCCTTGCTCTAATGAGAACATGACCAAATAAATTCCTGTGAATTGTCTCACTGCATTTTCTAGCTTTTTTAAGTTTTATCATAAAGATTTTTTTTTGTTCTGTTTCAAACTGAGAAGAACTAAACCAAGCTTCTGGTTTCAGCCAGTTTGCCCAACAACATCCAAGCAAAAGTGGGCAGAACTAAATCTGAGCAAGGGAAACAGTGCTTCTCAACAGGGCTGGGGAGAGAAAAAAAAACATACACAAACGGATGAGCAAATAAACAGACAGATATAAAGGCAGATGGAAGCCATATAAATTCCTGCCCCCTGGAGACCGAACATGAGCACTGCACTTTTATAAAGTCAAACAACTCTTGGTGTAACAACCGGACAGCTCATACATAAACCAAACTAAGCACTCCTTTTTGGCATATAAAGTCATTTAATGTGATGGATGTTAACATTCAGAAACCGTTCGTAAACTAATCAGACACATGATGCTTGAATTGCATGAGTTATGAGCCCAGCAGTTCAATGCAGGGTATATTCAGATGGAGTAGTTTCTCCTGAAAAGAATAATTTTTTAAACCGATTTTCAAATCACGAGGTTCTTTAACAGAAAATCAGGGGCCAAGTGTCACACTGTAAGAATGATAGCATAAAAAAAATCTTTTGTCTCAGCACGAAGCAGACAATCTATTTCCTTATTACTAGAAACAATAAATGAACAAACAGCAAAAATGGCTCAAGAATGTGACATACTACATCTACTGTATCTCAGAGGGCTTGATGGGAAATGTAGTGCTGTCATAAAGCAAATTACAGTGTCTCTGTCTGGACTACAACTCCCATCACGCAACCCGCTGAGGATCATTTGTGCTACTGAGCAAAGCATAGTGAGCTGTACAGGCAGGGTGAGGGAGGGGGGTAGGGGGCAGGGTAGGAGCGCATGAAAGTCAATAAGACTGCAGATGGGTGAGTGGAGAGCAAAGAGGGAGTGTGCTAGTGGTTAACAAGACCCTGCAGCATCATCAAGGGGGCGGCGGGCACGCTTGCTCAGGGAGCCGTGAGGGTCCTGCTGCAGGAACTGGAACAGCTTCTGACGCACTTGTGACAGCACGGCACTCATGTGGTCCCTGGTGACTGGGTCACCGTGATCTAGGTTCATCACCGCATCCTCCAGATAGCTGCACACACACAGAGAGAGGGGGGGGGGCCCCATTTAAATCACAAAGATCACACCACACACAAGTATTTTTGTGAGAACTTAATAACCTTTTTAATGTACCTTAACCACAGTAACCAAAAGGAAACCTTTTTGCTCTTTATAATTAGTTTTTTTTTCCTCCAGGTTTGGTAGATTTAAATAAGCTGTTTTTCTCATAGGAAAATGAGCAAATTTCCCCACACGGTCAAAATTGTCCGATATTCTTATATTCCCATATTATTCCTTGACAAGATACAAAAACACACACACCTACCTTTCCATGCTGTGAAACTCATACATATTAAACAACATGAAATAAAGCTCAACAAACTTCCATTTTTCACTCCAGTCAAAACAGCTCAGTAAAAAAACATTTCTAAGGACAAAAGACATTACATATATAGAAGTTGAAGGAGATTACTGAAAACAAGAGTTTTATCTTACATTCTGGCACTTGGCAGATGCTCTTATCCAGAGCGATGTACAAAAGTGTCTTCTAGATGATTGCTACTGATGTTATTGATTATGAACAATATGAGCAGAGACAAAATACAAACAAGGGAAGAAAAGGTCAGTTCTGATTTCAGGTCGTCTTTAAATGCACTTCTGTATGAAAATTTAACCCCAGTTACTAGAATTCAGATTCAGAGTATACTGGGAATGTCCAATGATTTACAGCATGTTATTTTCCTTTTTTTTTTCTTTTCAGAGAGCTCCTTTAATCTCTGCTTTTCAGATCGTTATTAGTTTGCTTTGAAGCCTAATCGCATTACACTGGAGAGGCCCTGTGAATGCACTCCAGCAATTAATACTGAATTAGAGAAGCAGTGATCTTTGATATGCCCTTATTCTCACACATACACACACAATGCAGCTTCCTTAACTCCGAAAAAAGACTTTGACTGTTGTACGAACAGATACTGCTTAACACTTTGTAAAAGCCAATATGAGACTAAGCGTATTTCCCCCCTCTCCCCAAACAGGCAACATTTGAGAAAACGTGGTGAAGGATTAGTAAAATGCCAGCTGTCTGAATGAGGAAGAAAAAAATAAAAAAAATCACCATCTGCCTTAAAAGCTAAATGCGGCTGCTACATTGGCTCCACCCATTCACTGCATGCTATTTAGAAGTCATATGAATTACCTTACAAGTGCTAATTAACATTAAAACAACAATTTAAAAAATGCCAGGTGCTGCCAGTGTTGAATGGCATGCCCTTTTCCAGATGGCCAAGCTCAGACTCTTCTCACTGCATCTGAATGACCTGCTCCAGTAAAAATCCCGGCTGCTGTGGACTCAAAAGCAATGTTCGAGCTTAAAAGGTTTTAGGCCTCCAAAATGCTGTTTGGGGGGTTCTCTTGCCACTCCTATGCAAGGAGGTGATATAATTAAATAACCTGTAGTATAAATGCTACTAGCAGAAGAAAACAGTTGTGCTCGATGCATCTTTGTGGCAGAGAGACAAAAAAATTCATGTCTGGGGCTTCTGCTGTACATATTTTTATTAGCGTTTTGTGTCATCTGTGCAATGTATTCTATAATTTGTGCATTTTTTTCTGCCAAATAAACTAGACACAAGCCAGATAAATATAGACATTCAAATATACAGATACATGCACTGCATTCAATTAGCGCACTCACTCTTAAACAGAGACTTTTAGTTAACATTTTATCATCAGTTCTCTCACTAAAGAACTGCACAACTGGGTAATGATACAAATTCCACTATAATAAATTAGCTGACCATCACTCACTAGCTTCCCATCAAAGCTGAGAACACAGAAAGAAATGCCTTAAACACAGCAGGGCCGAAGGACTGTAGAGACCTCTATAAGTTACAGCTCTACAGGATGTCTGGCTCAGTGAGAAAAATACTAAAACTCTGCCACACCTGAATGGTTTTCCATGATACAAGAGTCAGTTGAGACTTGAGTTAAGAACAATGTAGTCAAACTTTCATGCCTAAAGTTGGGATGTGATGTCGTATTACCCATGTGTACAAAATGTGCAGCCAATAAATACTACACACACCTGACATACAGTACTGACTGTAAATTATTATTATTATTGCAAAATTGTCAGAGCAACTCACAACACCTCATGAACTTTAGAGTATTATAGTATTCATGTTACCTCTCTCTTTTTCTTTCATTTTCAACTACAAATAATCTTGACACTGTATTTTGAACACATATGTAGCTCTGAACCACATGGGCTCCTGAACATGTACATTAGGGTCCAAAGGTCTAAGGGTACGCTCAAGTCATGAACGGCACAACAAAATCGTAATTACGAGTGGGGAAACTCAGGATTATCAAGGAGTGTGGCAGTAAGAAAATAAATTGGATCTACAGTTGAACATTCATTTGCCTCAGAAGCCATTTTCAGTTATTGTGCCATTTTCCAGAATTTAAAAACCTGTAGCTTTGTAGTTAATTAAAAGAAAGTACACCGCCATCTTGCTCCGAGCAAAATTACTTGAATGCACTTGATGTTGTAATTACAACTTCCCAACTTGTAACCACAAACTTACCAGGAGGACTTTAACGCACATTGAGACCACACTGAAAATCTTTTTTCTTTTTTTTTTAAGTCTGGAATTAAACAGAAGGTTTTTAGAATTGTTAAATATTATAAACAAAGAAAATAAATATTCAATATCCGGCATGATTACAATTCAAGATTCTGCACTATTTCTAGATTTCTATTTAATCTCCTCTACTGAAGCATATGCTCAAATGACGTGCTAATAAATTTGATCTAAAATGAACCATAAGGTTTTGCATAAACTGTCATTAAAGCAAAAAGAGGATGAAGTAAATACCAAGAAACTCTGAAACATGAAATATATTTCAAAGATTCTCCTTTTCACTAAAGCTGTTCGAGATCATTTGTAATGAAAATTGTTATATTAAATAGAAAAGAATGAAAAACTGAAGCATTTTCACTAGTGCTCTTGGACTTTTGGACCCTACTGTCTGTCGAAATTGCCAAACTGCCCTCGATAACACTGATGCGTACATGCTAGAAAATGTCACACAGTGTAATGACTACGACCATATGGACAATATCACACAGCAGCATTTGTGAGTAAAACTCAGAGGTGGCCTTAGCGATCAGAGGCTTTTAAGAGCAATAAAGGGACCTGGCAGTGTGTGAGTGGAACATTAGGCTATGACTAGAGCGAGCCCGGGTGTTCTCCCTCTGCACATATATCTAGCCCAGGCTTGCCTGGAGAGAGCATTAATGAGCTCAGGCAAATACAACTTAGAACAGCTCAACACATCCTGGGAAATGCAGCCAAGTGGCGCTCAGTTCAAGGTCGCTGCCAGATGAAATTGTCAGGCAGAAGGGAAAACTACTGCTTTATCTCATCTAATCTGGTTGTAATCACCATTAAATGGAAAGGTTACTTTGGCCTTACATATACAAGCTTAGGGTTTTTCAGTCGCCCAATAAATTGATGTTCCCTGGCAGGGTGTACACAGTTTCAGCAATTCATGTGCTGCTACACCTATGAATAACTGACCAGACTGCATGATTGTCAGGGAAAAGAACATTTAGAGACTGACCTGATCTTGAGGTCGGTGCGTGTAACCAGGTTGGTGGAAAGCTGCTGGATGAGTGAGAGCAGCACGGCCTGGTGCAGGGGGCAGGGGGTCTGGCCAAACACCTGCTGAGAGTCGACTGTCTCACACACATACAGTACCAGGTTCAAATCGGCTGCAGACAAGGCCTGGAAAAAACAGCACGTATTTGTTGCATCTTCTAGGAAAGGTTTGAGCATTTTGTATGTTGAGACAACTGAACAAAACCCAGGAATGAACTATTGATGAACAGTTTATGTGTATGCTTTGATAATAGGTGCAGGAAGAGGAAGTCCCTTGTGGCAGTTGCGTAGAAGCAACTATAAAAAGTTTAAATGTTAAGAAAAGGGTAAAAATGGAAGATACAGTATAGCAACAGAGTATATATTTGTACATTTGTGAAAAAAATTTAGCATTTGAATAAACAAAGCTGTCTTTATTCCAAAAGTGTAGCTGCTGCCCACAAATAGGTCAGAGCAAAAATGTCAAACACCAAGCACACTTTTCAAAGAAATCTTTTAAAAATTAAAAATAAAATAAACAAAGTCAAAGGTTAACGGTTACTAACAGCAACCTGGTATACTTTAAGTATCTTGCTTTGCATTCTGCATTGAATTGGCACTAGCATGTACTCATAAAAAGGGCCATAAAAATACCATTCATGTAGTGAAAAAAACATGTATGCACTTCAGACCCTAAACACACAGAAAATCACAAGTGTGTGTATGTATGTGTGTGTGTGTGTGCGCAAAAATGTGCATGACATGATCCTGACCTGCTGGAAAGCCTCATTGAGCTGGCCCTGTTGCAGCAGCTGTAGGATGCTGGCCTGCTGAGCCTGGAAATCGAGGTGGGCAGTGGGGACGGGCGTGCTGGCCGCTGAGCGCATGGCTTGCATGATGCTAGAAGTGACGACCGCCTGCTGCTCCTTCATGGCCTGGCTCACCTCACCCTTGACAATGCGCTGCACTTGGCTCAGGATTGAATCCTGCAGACTGCAAAGCACATAGCATTGGGTTGAAGAGCATTGGAGCATGATGACTAATGGTAGAACAGTAATGGTGAACAATGGTTACACCCAATGAGGCTTCAACAAGTCAGTTAAAGAACAGAACAGTCACAGGTATATTATAAGCAAGTAATGACAACACTGTCACTTGTGTTTATGTAGCAGCTGTGTAAATTGTGTTAGAAATTGGGTTTCTACAGGAAAGGCTAATTTCTAGACAATACAGACAGAACCAGGACTAAAGTCATTAGCAAAAATGATTAACTGATGCAAATAACATTGGTTTAAAAACAATCAATTCAGTGCATTACATACAAACTGACAGCCCTTGTCAGAGTTTGAGTACTCGGCAGAATAAAGCAAGTTTAACGGCAGAAAAATCACACTGATTTACATTCTGTAATGGCTCCAGATGGAATCCCTGCTTTATTATTCATAAGGCTAATGCTGTAATTACTTAAAGATGTGCTAGTTGAATGCAAAAGCAAAATTCGTACCAAGCTACTATTGTGGATTGTTTTGAATGCCACCAGAGTACAAACACTAAGAGGAAAGGATTTGAACATGTGCCTCAAACCAATGTACATTATAACAAAGCTGAACTGTGAGAAAGACAAACAGGCTTTACAGGCAAACATTAAAACCCCTAGGCTTAAACAGACTTCTGCTTAAAAGTATTTGTGCTTCGCCTTAAGGATCAAGTCAATCAAGATATTCATGAGAAAGGAAGAAAATGCACTCCCCTAAGATGTACGCGTCACTGGAATTTTAATGAGAGCTGATTTCTGAGGGATCGTGTGTGCATGCGTCTTACTTTCCCACAATCATGTGTAGTTGGTGCTGAACCTCAGAGCGCACACTTGCTGCAACTGTGGTGGCCAGCTGGTCTTGGGAAGTCTGTAATGAATCAATCATCTGCTGCAGCTGACCAATTACAGGGTCTCGCGCCTCCTGCTCACGCTGCTTCCTGTTCTTGACATGAGTCTCCAGCTGCTGAATGTCTGTTAAGAGCAAGAGAGATTACCAATATCATCTTGGGTCACTGCAGTCTGCTGAGGTTATAATGCCACTACTAGGTTCCATTTATGGAACAAAGAAAATAAACCTCTTGTGTAATGTTCCTGCTCAGAGGATTTCAGATGCATGACGCAATCAGTTTGATTCTCTGATATACTTATTTCCATACTTAGAATAATGAGGGGTCGTAAAAGATTCTTGTGCTTTTTAAACCCCCATAACAACCAACCCCCTATACCCCTTTACCCCACATCCCACCTGTACTTGATATGGTTTATCATGAAATCATAAAACAGCTTTTACCATGTTGGACTGGAACATACTGTTTAAACAAATCTCTGGGTTTAGTGTTGGTGAATCTTACACTCATTGGTTCCTTGTTTAAAGCTGTCATTTATTTGCTGAAACATGGACTGGCAGCCACGCTCAAACACAGGCAGCACAATGCTTTGGAAGGCATCTTTGTAGGCTGCCTGGATGGGACCCTGCATGGCTTCAGCTGCAGCTCGGCCAATGGCGTCAGTAGTGTTCTGCCAAAAAAAATTACAAAACCTAAGGCAAAAAGGTTGAAATTGTGAAATATTTCTTAACCAGTTAAAGTGAATGTCATGGTTAAACTTCTTTTGGGGCGCTTTGGATCTCGTTTATTCACTGGAATAAACAGATTGCATGATATTGCACTATTGTACGAACATAGTGTCTGCAACACCCATCCTTGTTCATGCTCAGGAAAACACAGAATTTCAGCAACTGACCTTAGACTTAACAACTTTGGTGACATTCTCCTTTAGTGTGGCCTCCACTGCAGTAAGCTTGGCTGCAATAATGTTACTCATCTGCCCAGTCAACGGTTCCAGACTCTTCGTTATGGCTGCAGCACAAGGGAATAAGGAGCACCATCATAATCATCCTCCGTTAGTGCTTTCAACAAAAACTAATGTCAAATATCTTTGCTGAGAACTATTAAAAATATGGATAATATGGCACACTTTAGCATAGACGTGATTGTTTAACTGTGCAGACTTTTGCATTTTGATAGTTAATAGCTGGCTCTTACTCTGAGGAACTGATTTCTTCATCTCTTCACGTAACACTTTGTCCAGGCGATTTGAGACAGTGGTGCCCAAGGTGTGAGCCAGCTGCTGTGCTAAGTGTTCCTGGAGCTGTTGGTTATGTGCGTGTCCCTCTGCCAAAACCCGATCCATTGTTCTTTCTGACACACAGCAGCCAGTCAAGGTCCAAGCACCAATCAGTGCAGAAAATCAACGAAGCATTAACTGGTGTCAAAAAATTTTTACCTTCACGAATATTGAGTCAAGAACATCTAGATTACTTTAGACCAGACTGAATCTTTTATTTTATAAAAACTGCAATTCAGCCTATACTTTTATCCTTTATGAACATTAATGAAAAAGAATTAGTCGCATTAAAACGAACCACAAGTGTACCAATGCCTTCGGCTTGAATTAAAGCAGCATGGGATGAGTTCAGAAAGTGAAATATTATGCTTTTGCTATGATATTTTAGCTTTTTTTTTTTTGGTAAACTGTACCTGGAGGTTTATTTCAACTGCTCAAAATAAGTCATTCAGGCCACACAACACACTGGAAAAGATAGGTAGATGTTTACAACCAGAAATTACTCTATTCATTAATATGCACATCGTCAACATCTCATTTTTATCCATATGCCTTCGCTTAGTATCCCTCTGGAGTTTGCAGTACCATAACCTCTTCTTCTCTGATTTATTTCATTTATATATAGTATGACATCTTAAAAAACACACAAACAGAAATCTTTCAGTGTGTTTGAGCATTTGTAGCGTGCAAAAAGCATGTAAGAACTAACAAAACGGAAGAACAATCTCATAATGCAGTGAGTCGATTCTCAACCCTAATACTGAATTGCAAAATAGCGATGGTTGCCTAAACAACATACATTAATCAGCCATAACATTACGAGCAGTGAGAGGTGAAGTGAATAACGCTGATTATCTCCTCAACATGGCACCTGTTAGTGGGTGGGATATATTAGGCAGCAAGTGAACATTTTGTCCTCAAAGTTGATGTGTTAGAAGCAGGAAAAATGGGCAAGCGTAAGGATTTGAGCGAGTTTGACAAGGGCCAAATTGTGATGGCTAGATGACTGGATCAGAGCATCTCCAAAACTGCAGCTCTTGTGGGGTGTTCCCGGTCTGCAGTGGTCAGTATCTATCAAAAGTGGTTCAAGGAAGTAACAGAACCGGCAACAGAGTCATGAGCGGCCAAGGCTCATTGATGCACGTGGGGAGTGAAGGCTGGCCCGTGTGAACCGATCCAACAGACGAGCTACTGTTGCTCAAATTGCTGAAGTTGTTAATACTGGTTCTGATAGAAAGGTGTCAGAATACACAGTGCATGACGGGTCAGGGCTGTTTTGGCAGCAAAAGGGGAACCAACACAATATTAGGCAGGTGGTCATAATGTTATGCCTTATAATGTATATTATTACTTTTAAAACACTGGCTGTTCTCACAGCATGACAGGAAGTCCAGATAAATATTATATAGCAATATCTGTCAAAAGATAAAGGCATTCCATTACATGAATTTGTTTATTTGAGCTGATTTTCATTTATTAACAATTGCACCAAATAGAAAACCCATTGGATGGATCTCAAATGAATAACCCAATTTGGAAAATTAGTAAAGCAATTACTTGGTAGTGTTCCAAAGCTGTGAACAAGGGCAACTATAACAAAATAGCACAGTGTGCACAAATGTCTTTATTTTTACCTTTGTGAATTATTTATTGACTGCTGTGGACTGGTTTGTGCTTTGGCTAAAAGTGTTGAATTTTTGCTGGTCTTTGTACAGCTTTGTTGGATTGTAGTTGTTTATTACAATAAATACTGCTGACATTGCAGGTAAGAAGAACAAAGGCTGCGTTATAAATTCATTATGAATAATGTTAAGTGCAATGTTGTCTATTACCTCGTTAGAAAAACTTCAATAACTAGTTTTAGTACTCATGGGCATTAAAAAAAAGCTTGCGTCATTGCCGCTATTTGGAAGCCTATTACAATAGCATTATAATTACTTGTTAGTTTATGTTTGCTGATTTATTTGCCACCTGTGCTTTTTTGCTTTGATGTGGGAAGTTATTCTGGTCTATTCTTGTTGGTTTGCGAAATGAAAGTCACGCCATCTGTGATCAGGTACAATGGATATAAAACGTCTATACAGCCCTGTAATAAAATAAAACACTTACAATAACCTAGTTGCATAAGTTTGCACACCCCTGAAATATTACTTTGTTGAAGCACCTTTTAATTTTATTACACAACTCAGTCTTTTTGGGGAAGAGAGCGTGAAGTGTCGCAAATCTTGATTTGCTTATATTTTCCCATTTTTCTTGAAAACCATTTTAGATTCATCAAACGGCAAGGGCATCTTCTGTGCACAGTGCTTGTCGGGTCATGCCAAAGATTTTTGTAGGATTTAGGTCTGACCTTTGGCTAGTTAATTCAAAAACATTGATCTTTGGTTAAGCCATTCCTTTGTTGATTTGGATGTATGCTATGGGTCAATGTCATACTGGAAGGTGAAATTCCTTTTTACCTTCAGCTTACTAACAGACACCTGAAGGTTAAGCACTAAAAACCTTAGGTAGCTGTGGATATTCATAACTTCTTTCACCCTGTTAAAAGCATGGGAATGGTGTTCTTTCGGTAATGTGCATTTTTTTTCCTTCTTCTTTGCACCAAACATACGTTTTGGAATTATTATAGGTTTTGGATCTGGTCTCATCAGACCGAAGTGCATGCCACATGCAAAGACTAATCAGTAATTGTCAAATATTCCTGAATCTCCTTTAATGATATTTAATTTTTCCATTGCTACAATATAATTTGTAGCCTCCCTGGTAAGTTTATGGTGACTTTGGTGCTCCATTTTCTCTATTTGTTGATGACGGCCACTGTGTTTCATGGTACAGCTAATATCTTGGAAATTCTTTTATGCCTCTCTCCTGATCAACACGATTCAACAAGTGAGACACTACGTATACTTTGTAAGCTCTTTGCAGACCATGGCTTTAGCAGTCAGATGAAACCATGATGATGTGAATATTACAGAAACAGATCACTGATCACTGGTTCTGAACACATCCATTATTATAAAATTGTGTGCCCTTTCACAACCAGGTATTGCAACTTTATTTTACCATAAAATGATGCGTGTTTTTCACTTGATTTTTACACTAAAGATGGAAAAAGCCTTGTCATAATTTATCTCAGTGTCTTTTTTTTTTTTTTTAAATCACAAAAAGCTGCCAACAGAGGTGTATAGAATTTTATATCCATTGTATCCTTGTAGCCTTTTGACCCAAGTTTCCTGCTTCCAGAATTATCAGGGTGAGGACCGTGTGCACGCAAATACTATATTTAATTTGTACAGACACTGTGAATCGAACTCAGCACCAAAATGCGCACAGGGCCCAGTAATGATATACTACTGCCACTGTATCCTGCAGCTGGAAAATGATACCTTGCTTGACATCATTTTTGGTAGTTAATGGAGTCATAACCTCACTACTTTCACTAACAGAGCTGAAAATGACTCACAGCCATGCACATATCCAGCATATTGGCATGTGCAATATTGCTTAAGTAACATTACATCTGTTTTTGATTCCATCAGAGACAATTCTTCAGAATGATGATCCACAAAACCAAACTGTGTTATAGAACAAATTCTTTTTCGTAAACACTGTGACTGAAATACCATAAGTATGTGGACACTGGATCATCACACCCATATGTGGGCCTACCCTAAACATTTGCAGCAAAGCATAATTGCACAATTGTATAGGTTTTCTCTGCACACTATAGCATTACAATTTCGCTTGACTGAAATCTAAGAAGCCTGGCCCATTGTTCTAATAGAGCCTTGGTCTGTATAATGCTATTTGTTAAGTAGGTTCTCTATCAGTCTAGAGCCTTCTACAACTAAGTGTATTTAAATTAAGCTCATTTGACACTTTTTTTTTCTTTCAGTTGCACACACGGTAATGACATTCAAGTAATTCTATAGTAGTTGGAAATCTACTTGGATATATACTTGGATAGCAAGTGGTTTCACCACAATTAATTTAGGGGCTTCATGGCAATAGGAGTGAATACTAATGTGAACAGAATAATTTACATAATTACATTATTGCTTTTCTGCTCAGTTCAAAATTCTGGCCCACCGTGTGCAGATTCATGACAATACGATACCAATTAAATCCATCTTAGTTCCAGAGTGCAAATTTTTTTTAAGTCAACGAGAAAAAATCAAGGAAGTTCAAACACACACAAACTCTGATTTGTCTTTATCACTAAGCTGTTTAGCAAGAAACAACACTGACATGCTCCCTCTGGTGGAAGGATACGTCCTTGTTCCTGTTGTGTGAGCAGGACGTGCTCTACGTGGGCCATTATAGAGCTCTGGACAGCATCCATGTGGCCTGTGAGCCTCTGCAACAGCTCCTGCTGGCTCTGCCGCAGCTCATCTAGCTCCCTCTGTTGGCTCCTGAGCAGCAACAGCAGCTCCTCCTGTACCTCCACGCTCATCTGCAGGAAGAAGAGAAAAACATGTAAACAGTTCACAGCCATGCGAGTTAGCTGGAGGTCACTTTAGCCATTACAAGGACACAAAGCAAAATTTAACTTTACTGGACAGACTTGTATTGGTCAATCTTGCAATCAAGTTTGCAATGTGCACTTTCCCCTAACTGTATGAGCACAGTCAGGTGCAGCATGTAAATACTATTTATAACGTGTGAAGCCAGTGCTATGTAAAGCCACTGCTAGGCCTTAAGTCTATATTATGTAAAGCACAGGAACAGTTGTGAGAATCAAGCTACCTGATTATCCAAATGCCTGGACTGTGACGAATCACTAGCAAAGAAACAAGATAAATTATCAGACACAGAAGAAGCTAGACTTTCCAACTTAGTCAATAACTACAACGTAACACAATAAAGGAGACATGTGACTGTATATAACTCACCCCTCATCTTTCTTGCTCTTGCGCTTAAGTTTGGGCGAGCCACGAGGTGAGGACTTCCAGTCCTTCACTGGCAGCCTGTGAGAGACTCGAGAGCCACAGTTTCCTGATGATGATGCCAGACTGGCCACCTCATCATCATGATCACTATCAATCATTGCAAATATAGGATGTTTTAATTCAACAAATTATATTATATATGACAGTATCTACTTTAAATTTACATTGATATTAGGATCATATGACATGATTAGAAGTGAAATATTTCAGTCAAATCATACAGGTGATTTATTTTCCTACAAAAGCCACCAACTTATTTTGAATAAGTAAAAAACAAACAAACCCATAATAAAAAATAATACTTTGAAATTCCTGTATAAAATGTGTGCTCTGGTACATACCTCTGCTCTGCACTGGCATCCTGGCTGTCATTCTGTGTTAGGTGGTAGGTGCGTCTGTGGAAGGGGGAGGACATGTGCAAGTCCTTCAAGTCCTCTCTAGAGCTAGATCATATCCACAAATCATTGTGATTAAAAGTATTTCATAAGCAGTCATATGACCTTATCGCCAGAAATTAAGTCTCAAAAATAATCCCCAAAGCAATGCTAATGATTAGTGGTAAAATAACAACAATAAAGCAGATTGTTATGAGCATTTCAGAGCCCCACTCACCATTCTCCCAGACCGTTATCTCGCAGGCTGTTCCTTGTTTCACGTGTGATATCTGGTGCTGCAGGCCAGCTGCGGCTGGCACCACTTTCGGAGCAAGATGATGCAACAGCATTTACAGCGTTTTCCTGTGACAGCGCTGTCTCCAGCAGTGAAGGCGTGCTGCTAAGCCTTTGCTCAGCGTCTCCAGATGCTCCTCCACTCAGTTCCAGAGGTGAAAGCAGGTGCAGTGCTGAGACTGCTGATGCCATGCTGTCCTGAAGGCCCTGGAGGGGATCGCGTGCCTCAGCCAAACCCCTTGGCAACGTCTCGGAGGCGATCTCAGGGATGATGTCCTGCGACATGGCCGTGGAGGCTGAAGAGATTACATCAGGGGAACGAGCTCTTGTGGGGGACGCCTGTGGCAGCAGCACAGGTTCCATGGCCTGGAGATCCAAGGACATGGAGGGGTTTGGAGAGGGTAGCACCTGCAAATGAAAAAAAGGGTGGGGAAGGGGAAGTGTAGCGTGAGCGTAGGAGGCTGCCTCACACAGCCGAGAAGCTTCACGCAGGAAAAAGTAAGAACGGACTAGAGGATGTGAGAAGCCCTAACTCGGGGCAAGGATGGAGGGCGCCAAATAGGGAATGGGGTTGGAGGTGTGTTGCCCCACTTAGATTCAAAGACAAATCTAAATACAATAGTTATTGATTGAATGACAAGTTTTCCTACATCATTTTTTCTCTACTGTGGAATCACTTTTTTTTACTAAAATACTTTTTAATAAACCTAAATCTTTAACAAAAGTGGACAAATTACTAGCCTTGCAGCCTGTGTGTCAAGACTATTAATTCTGAGTTTCAAGAACCAGATAAAGAAAAATAAAATATAAATGGAACCTCTATACAGAAAACTGGATCACAGTATGGTACAACAGCAGCGCAGTCTGAGACCAGAAGGCACTACTGCCCAACATATCGCTGGAACAGTTGCCCATCACAGGCATTTGTCAAAACAATTGCTTGCGGAGAGCGAGATGCATTATGATACCTCCCTTATCCACCATGAACTGTTTGCACGTCTCCAATTAGAAGTCTGCACTGTTCACAAAAAGAGTAATGAAGAGCTTTTTCCCTTCAGCTGTACTAATGCTGAAATCGGCTTCTAAGCATAAAACTGCCAGCTTCCCCCTGACAAAACATAAGCATCAAGGCACTACACTGTAACATACTGTGCATTACTGCTATTATCTGGAATTACTACCTGTAGACTCTACCTGTATACTGCTTATCTAAACTTATTGCAGCATTGCAGTACTGATTTGCATCATTCTGTTTACTTTTACCTGTACCTAAGTGAACATGAAACTAGCCAGATAAGTATTTTAGTCCCCCCCCATAACATACCACCCAAAAGCTGAACACCACAGCACTAAAACAAAACATTTAGCTAGGTACCTCACTTGTGCTATTGCATTATGCTAGTGTTCACTTTTTTGCATAGTCAATTAGGTTTCCAAATAACCAAAACCTAAAATACATAAACACACACTGGAGCTTTTCCATGCACAGTGAGCAACATATGAAGTTCTCATTTGTCCACGCATGTTGAAGAATACATCAACACAATAAATTTGGTATAAATCGAGCGCTGCAAACTACTGTTCAATCACGCTTTTAAAACACTTATCCATTAGTTCCATGTAGTATGGTGTTTATGTAGCTGGTTATGGGTGGATTAAGTACCTGGATGTTCTCGCCCAGGCCTGAAATGAGGATGGAGTTGGCTCTTGGGCTGCTAGTGTTGGCACTGAGGTTCAAGCTGCTACTGGCTGCATCTGTACACAGCTTAGGGCTCTGGGTGAGGTCCTCTGCAGCCCTGCAACAGCAGCACAGGCACAAAGTTAAATACTAACTCAGCTCACATAGGTAGCACAGAATAGATGATCAAAAGGAGAAATATGACAAATATTAGCTCTGAGGCTCCTCAGCTTGTAAGACTGAACTGACCCTACACAGCACAACAAGACTGATTAACTGAAAACTAGCCTAGTCTACCAAATTCTGTTTTAACATGCAATATTTGGACATTAGAATGGTAAATGTATTGTGTTATCTGTTATGGGTGTACATGTAAACGTATATGGCGAATAAAATGATTCTGAGAAAAGTGAATAAACACAAAACGTCATGCCTTTAAAATGAACTTTATCCCCTCAGGTATTTAAATATTAGCTCACCTCAGGTCTCTGTGGTACAGTTAATTAGTTGTAGTATATACATATAACTTGCTGTTGAAATGATCAAGTAGTAACAAGGTAGCTAACTAGCAACCTGGCATTATTTGAGTGAACTACATTATTCAAATTTAGTTAACTTGCTAATACATGTGTGTGGGCTACACCACATGGGAATATTATATTATGCATTTAAATACACCAGAGATTTAATTTTTAACATTTACTTTAAATCCCGGGATTATATTAGCAAATTATAGAATAGTGCTTGAACTAAATGCAAACATACAGTTTCTGGATGGTTTATAAAATTGCCAAATCAGACTGGTTGCGCTCTCAAGGGTGAGACACAACCTTACAATTGATCTGCAATTTCCAGGCTGAGCAGCGTTTTACTCAAAATACCCATGGTGCCTTTTGTAAATATGTATACAGCGGGTGTAAACTGAATTAGCACTGTTTAAAGCATTTCCTAAACAGGTTGAATTGTAGATGTAACCTCTGTGGCTATAAGCCTGGGGACTAACCTTGGACCACTGTCTGAGCTGCTCATGGCTGTTACTATAGTTAAACTGCTAGCACTGCTGCCAGGGGAAGCTGGTACCTGATAAGGAACACACATGCAGCACAGACAAATGAAATCATTATTATTATTAGACCATTTAACAAATGTTTTATCTAAAATTAAGGTGTTTAATTAATGTGAATGAACATCTCAGCAGAAAGAACGTGTTATAACACAGTATAACACAGTAAAAGGTCCATGAATAAGAAGCTCACAGATGCACTGGGTGTCATGAAGGCATCCGGGGTCATGAGTTTGGGCATGGTCGAGCCAGAGGGGCTCAGGAAGTCAGCTGGAGCCGGGAGAGAGGGGATTTTACACAGGTCGGTCTGTGACCCGCTTGCACCAGATTCCTTATCTGAGTTCAACACATCCATGCTCAAATCAGTCAAAGGGTCTGCAAAGCCTGGAGCACATAAACACAGAAATCAGAGTGAATGCCTCAGGCATATAGTAGCCAACCAAGATTTACACAACCACACACAGGCAGAGCAGAAAATCATGCAACTGAGCTACTCAGGTATTAGAAGTGAGATTAGTGGTTAGATCCAGGGGAAAAGTAATAGTGCGCCCATTAATCTGCAGTCGTACCAAAGCCGTCTTGAGAGCCAGAAGACGTAGGCAAAAACAGCGAGGCAGCAGCAGCACCCTGATTGGGCTGGAACCAGATCTGCACATCCTGAAGGGACCTGTGGAATGGAAACCACCCAAAATGCAGTGAACATTTCATAACTCAGTATGTAATTAATATCCATGAATACATGCCAAAGCTCTGGGCTGCACAGTCCAATAAATATTGTGCATCATGCAAGAGCCCAGAGCTAAAATGTTATCACTTGAATGGCTTTCTGTGGAAATAATGGTTAATTCAATGAGCTCACTTTGTATGCACACAGTAAAGCTTGATCTGGATTCCTGATTTTGACTCCAGAGGTCCCTGGCTTCCCTCTATGAGGAACAAAAATTTATTAGCAAAATAACGCACACAAAAAAAATAAACAGCATTAAATACTATGGGTTGTTGCTCTTTATAGAGATTACATTAAGCTTGAATGCTAACAAAATCCTTCATCCAAAAAGCTTCAATAAATATTAATATATATATATATAAGTTCCTTTACCTCCACTAACATTACTTAAAGCAATAACAAGCAAAAAGAAGAAGCTAACCTGTGGTCATGCTTTCACTCTCCTCGTCTGGAGGGAGGACTTCAGTGTGGCGCAAGCGAGCCCGGCTAACATCCTGGACACCAAAGCTCAGAACAGGATGTGTGAGTAAGAACTCTGAGACAGCCATAAAGCTGGCATGGCCCTTCTCCTGATCTTGAAGCAGCTCCATCACATACAGAACCTGCACAACACACACATTCAGAAGGCTGATCTGGAATCAGGTCCCAGCTTTTTCTTGCCTAAATCTAATGTAAAATGTAAAAGAATCAAAAGAACTGTCTGCTATTCAAAACATTCAATTACAACATCCCTATAACAAAAAAACAACAACAAATCAAAATCTATGGCAGAGCTTTTTTCAGCATTTCATAAATGCATATAGAACACATTTATAACATTAACATTACTTTTTATTCCAGGCTGTTTGTCAGCTGCAAAGTTAATATTAATGTTTTTGCAGAAGTGTGTGAATAACGGATAAGGACAAGGTCAGACCTTTCTCTGCACATCTGTTAGGATGAGGCACTCAGCAGATAGGTCCAGACTGGCTTTCAGACTGGGCAGGACACTCAAGTTAACTGGGTCAGGGTTAAACCTGCAAGACACAACATAATAGAGCTAGGTGAGAATATTCATAACGATCAAATCGAATTCCCATGGCGTTTGTGCACAAGACTTTCATTTGAAGAAACATGTTTTTAAACATACTATGTAATTCACTGGTACAAAAATGAAAAGGATTTGTACGGCACTTCCAAATGCTATACGTGTGGTTTTATTTAGAATACGAGATTATTATATAAAACACTTTGGTTATAGGAAAAGAACACACTTAATAGTCTGTAGACAGGTCCATGATACTGTGCACCACATCTTCAGTTCCTGGTTCTGATCTGCTCCCGTGATTAAGAATCTCCAGAATGGTATTCTACAGAGCACAAAAGAGAAAAAAACGTACTGCAAACACACATGGAGGGTATCTGACTGTTAATCACAATCATAATCCCTGCTTCAACATTCTACCAGGATAATAATTCTCAGAATTAGAATTACTCAGGATTTGCAAGTCCTTTGTGTGAAATGTCTGCATGCTCACTCACTCTGGGTCCTGTTTCTTATGGTTGTCACAGAAGAGGAGGCAGGAAAGAGGCCTTTCGTTATGTGGCTGCCACTCATGAAGACATCTGCAGGTTAATTTGAATCAAATGAGACTGAGACATACAGCCTGGTCTTTTAGAACTGCAGGAGCAAACCACTGGACCAAAAACTATAACTTACATCAAACAGCATGAGAAAGCAACAAACAACGAGAACACGTAAAGCTACTCCTGATTTTAAGACTTAGAACACTACTACCACCACCACAACAAACTACTAAAAGCAACCTTCCTGCCAAGGCAACATCCGGGAATACCTGAGGAATGAGCATACCTTGGTTGGTCCTGTCCTTCAATGTAAATCTGCCAGAATTTGACATAGCCATCATGACTGGCTGTGGCGAGAACGGTGCCATCTGGAGACAGAGCTCCCTCGCTGATACGCTGCACAAAAACAGATCAGTAAAATCATTTCACATCAGTAAAGTCCTCAATTTGCAGCAATTTGATTTTGTGTGTTGACATTTTCCTTTTGAAACAGGAAATCAGTGTGACAGTATTTTAGAGGCCTTATACCAAAGTTACACCATACCCCCTACTGGATCTAAACAAACTTTACTGCAGCTTACTGACCTAGCTAAATACAGAGAACCTTAGAAAACAATATCTAAGGATATCCTAGATGATAAGAAATGCCATAAGCGTTTGAGCCGAGCTCAGCAGTCAGCAGAGATGCCCGAGAAGTGACAAACTACACAATTTCAACAATAATATCCCACGTTTTTTTTTTTTTTTTTTTTTGCAGTTATACCATCATATTATTGACCATAACACTTAGAGACAAACACAAAGAGCTGTGAAACACCAGGTTTTTCTACTACCTGCAAGAAATATATCAAATCAAATCTAATATATCAAATCAAAAATTTCTTATTCACTATTAATCATTACATGTTCCCATCTGTCTTTGCATGATTTTGCAGGTCTAAAGCATTCATCACAAAATGACAAGAATAAAAACTCCTACAAAATGACTGGCTGATGAGCTGGCCTATATCACGGTGTCCTTCATTTTGACTCAATTCCTGCACATATTTTATCAAAGCAGTTATGGACATCAAGTAGGCAATTTAAAACGGAAGCAAATTGTTTGATCCTTAACCTAAGCTCACATTAGATGAGAAGAGCAATTAAAAAATATGTTTCCATGGAAAGGCTGACACTTGTAAAGAACTGGTCATCATTAAAATGACCATATTTAAGTACGCAATTTTTATTTTCCTTCATCTTGATTTTAGGCTCCTGCCAAGTTTTTAACATTTTGCCCAAAAGTGAAAGGTTTAGTGAGGGATAGCTACTTTCTTTGTTTCTGAATTATGTCTATGGATTAGCCTTTCAATCCTGACTGCATGTGCTCTGAGCCTTGCTGCCGATTTTACTTAGTAACGTGGCTGAATCCATATCACCGTCATCTCAAATGTCCAAAATATCAATAAATTTCAGCATGAACATTTTAGATAAAGGTCTAAATTACATGGGCTCCAGAACAGACGCTGTCGGCCCTACCTGACTCATTTTTCTGTAATCAAATATTCATCTCCTTTAAAGCAAACCTCAAATTAAGCAAAAATGCAAATTCAGTAATCGTTCATTTTATTAATTTGCCAGTAAAATCACTTAATGTCTTGAAGTGTTAAGTCACACATGCAAGTAGACCTGTCACAATTCTGAAAATTATTCAATTAATCATCATGTATTTTAGAATAATCAAAAGCAACTGTAAAGATAAAAAAGCATTTCTAAACACTGAAAATGAAAAAATTAAAAAATTCTGATTATAAAAAACACATGTAAACTTAAACTATATAAGAGTAATTTTAATCTCAAGCCTTTATCAAAATGTCAATTACAATAAAAATACATGTCCATATATATTTTGATTGGTTATGCAGATTATATAGAAACATAAAATTATATTATATATTTATATAGAAACAGAGTGAAATCTAACCTCAAATAACCCTCATCAGCTCAAATAATTGCAGTTAAACAATTATGTAGTAACTGTGACAGATCTGAATAATAGTGTATATTGTAAATTCTGCAATTCCAGCATCAGGTAGATGATCTATGACAGGAGCAGAGCACTAAAGAGAGGATTACGGCTTACCGCTGTGTGTCCTTTAATGGTGATGAAACCCTCTTTAATCTCTGTGGCATCCACAGGCCAGGTGGTGTTACTAGAGCGTAGGATGTCAAGGTCCCAGACTTCAGCCTATGATGCAGAGCGCAAGAGACACTTAGTCAAGAGGCAATGCAAAAATACAAAGCATGGATTTTAGATTCAAATGAATGGGTGTGATGCCTACCCTATCTTCATGTAGCAGTGCTATCGTCTGGCAGCAGTCCTCTGGGTTTTCCTCATTGTCCTCGGGAATGAAGGGGCACCAGATGAGTCTGCGGTGCGAGTTGAGCGGTGTGTCATCAGGTCTCCGGACGTGCACAATCACTTCATCTCTAAGAGACATGGTTAAGGGGCAACAGGACAGTAACAGGACCTTTCCTGATACACACACACACTTCTGATACTGTGCCATTACTGCTGTACGTTGGTTAGCTGACTGCTCTGGGCTTTACTTCTATGTCTTTTATAAAAGGTATTAAAGGCAGAGTTTAAGGCTTTCATCTAATGCATCTAGTTTAGGCTGCAAATAGACAGAAATAACTACTGCTTCATGAGCAAGATACTGGATTTTGCTGTTTTGGCTGGTGAGCTGCCAGATAAACATGTTGCCGGCTTCATCTACGCAGCCCAGAAGAGTGGAGTCAAGATGGGCGAAGGCCAGGTCTGTGACGGCTCCAGTGAAACCCTTAAGCAGTGTGCGCTCCGTCGAGCCCAATCGCAGAACCCGTATCATATATTGATTACTGGCACCTAGGAACAGGCGAGTTAAGAGCAAGTCAAAATCACCTTGCTGGGTGCAAAATAAAACAAGTCAATATCAAATACTATAAATGGCTTGGTTGATCAATTATATTTGATTTAAGTGGAAATATTATATTTTCCCAAAACCATTTATTTTATAAACACTTATTTTTACTACTAGAAAGAATAATAAATAATTGATACAAATACATATTTTACACTTAACAGATATATGTGGTATTAATACAGTTGTACTGCATATAGTGTTGTACACGATGAAGGCCATTTTTTCAACCACAGCAAAGTACTTTATTGTGGTTCTGTATGCACTTCATGTAAATGCATTGCTTTGCTCTTTATCAAGCTGATTCTTTACCTAAAGCAGACTGATGATTCAAGCAGTTTTAGAGTTTATATTGATTTCATGGTGTCTTATTTCTCCATTTTGGAGAAGAACTTGGGAGATGAATTCCTCCTTAAACCTCACATTATGTGTAATCTAGCAGCCCTGTGCATTGTGCCAGACAATGGGCATAAGTGGCTTGCATATAGAAATCCTGGGGAGCCTATAGTATCAGGAATATCATCATATGCAGTCTTTCAAACCTTTTAACCGACTTCTTTTATAGCAGCTCACTTGGATTAATGTCAAGTGACTGTACAGCGCATTCCACTGCACCTAGAACTGCACAGTACTGAGGTGTGTCTGTGGTGACTGAAAACCATGTTACTTAGATGTATTTGAAGGCTAAGTATCTCATTTTTAACGGTTTTAACCATCAATCGTTATTGTTCAGCTGTGATGCTAGTTTAACAAAAACACCCCCAGAGTCTGTGGCAACAACCGTATACTTTGATTCATACAGCTTCAGTGAACAAAAAAAAAGGAGTATAATTTGTATCTGAGCACAATCTCTTGAGAGTGCACTTGAGGTGAATCTACCATTTGCATTCAACATCATCTCTGTGGAACAAGTTATTATTGTTGCTGTCAAAAAAAAACCCTTACATAAAACTGGAAAATCAGAAAAGGTTTCTGTTTTGTTTTTTTAACATTTTTACCTCAGTCCCAGCCTTTAACCAGCAAAGAATTAATCAGACATCTATTCAAATTTGTGCACGCTTACCTCTAATGGCATATGCCAAGTATGTATTAGACACAGCTATTAGGTTGCCATAGTAGTACTTGTGCTCCCAGTCATATTTTGCCACTGGCTGGATTTTAACCTGTAAAGGAAATACATTTGTATAAATCCTCTACTACATATATATATATATATATATATATATATATATATATATATATATATATATATATATATATATATATATATATATATACATATATATATACATATATATACATATATATACATATATATACAATATATACATATATATATACACATACGTATATATATATACATATATATACATATATATATACACATACGTATATATATATATATATATATATATATACACATACGTATACGTATATATATATATATATATATATATATATATATATATATATATATATATATATATATATATATATGTATATATATGTATATATATATACGTATGTGTATATATATGTATATATATGTATATATATGTATATATATATACGTATATATATATATATATATATATATATATATATATATATATATATATATATATGTATATATGTATATATATATACGTATATATATACATATATACATATATATATACACATACGTATATATATATATATATCTAGTGCTTAATCAAACGTGACAACAAACTAACCTTGTTACTCCCACGAGCTTTACTGTCAATACTAGAGTCTCGACTGGCAACAATTACCACATTGCTTGCTGTGATAGGAATACAGGTAGAACCATCGTCTCCAGTCAGAGAACTACAGAGTAAATCAGACAAACACATTCAAAATCAACAGACATCAACGCAGGTGCGCGTTCTCTCTCTCACACACACACGCTCACACTAAGGCTCACAAAATGCAAATCCTTTTGTCTCACTCACTCAATTTAGCCAGTTAACCAACACAATGTTAACCAACATAAAAAACGGAGAGATTCAAGATGATGAGTAAAAATGTAGAGCTCAATGGACAAATGTTTCCCCAAATAAAAGCTGCAAGCTGCTGTTAGACTTAAGCCACACGCCTTGATATCCCGGTCAACTGCACATGCTCTAAACCTTTGTAAAAAGCACTTGGTTTTATGGTGAACGAGCATTCTGCTTCCCCTATGGCTTCATTTATTTTGTTTTTATGGTATACTTTAGTAAGGATCACTTCTTGGCATGAGGCTTATTTTTTTACCGGCAGGTGAGCAGTATTTCAGAAAGCATTCTGTTACGGTTGCTAAATCAGTGATTACATCATGGTGTCCAGCAGCCAGTGAAAGTCCAGTGTGACTACAGTGGTGTAAACAGATGTTGTTGCTCTTTAAAGTAAATAAGAATGCACTGAGCTACAAATGAAAAAAGGGGAGAAAGAATTCTTACATTGTCTGAATATCTGCCATGTTTATGTTGTCAGAGCTATGAGTCGTTGGTTCCATCAGAGCACTTCGAACTCCTGCTCCAATAAGGTCAGTCCCCAGCAAGCCATTCAGCTCTCCATTACATGAGGTCTTCCTCTGGCTCTCACCTGCAGTGCTGTCTGTGAACAGACAGAAAGAAAGAATAAACTATGCTTTCACTTGAATATAAGCTAGAAGTTTACAACATAGCAGGTAAATTAACAAAGTCTTACAGAGTCAAATATAGGATTAATCAGCGAGGCAGGGAGTGAATTGAGACACTTGGATGTCTAAACATGTTAAATATGCTTAAGTTACTACTTCAGTTTTTTGGTCAAAGTGTCAGTTTTACAGGTTAAGTCCTGTAACTATGTAGAAGCAGATCAGTGAAGAATTTCCTAGAATGTTGCAGTTTCTTCTCTTGATTAAAAAATAAAGAAACTATAATTAATAAAACTTGGAACTTTCTCTTGGAAATATTTTATCCAAACAATTAAAAGAGTAGATTTTGCTTTTTGTTACACATTCAAAGTTATTTATTTAGCTGAAACCTCATTTGCATGAATAACTCAAGGCAGACATGCAGCCACATCTATATATCATACATGTACACTATATTGCCAAAAGTTTTGTGACACCCCTCCAAATCATTGAATTCAGGGGTTGGGCTTGGCCCCTTAGTTCCAGTGAAAGGAACTCTTAATGCTTCAGCATACCAAGACATTTTGGACAATTTCATGCTCCCAACTTTGTGGGAACAGTTTGGGGATGACCCCTTCCTGTTCCAACATGACTGTACACCAGTGCACAAAGCAAGGTCCATAAAGACATGGATGAGAGAGTTTGGTGTTTAGGAACTTGACAGGACTTCACAGAGTCCTGACCTCAACCCGAGAGAACACTTTTGGGATGAAGTAGAGCGGAGACTGCGAGTCAGGCCAAAACTGGGACGTCTGCCTTTATATGCACATGAATGTAATATGGAGTTGGCCCACCCTTTGCAGCTGTAACAGCTTCAACTCTTCTGGGAAGGCTTTCCACAAGGTTTAGGAGTGTGTTTATGGGAATTTTTGACCATTTATCTAGAACCGCATTTGTGAGGTAAGGCCTGGCTCGCAGCCTCCACTCTAATTCCCACTCAATGTCTTGGTATGCTGGAGCATTAAAAGTTCCTTTCACTGGAACTAAGGGGCCAAGTCCAAACCAATTCAATGATTTGGCGGGGTGTCCCAAAACTTTTGGCAATATAGTGTATTAATTAGATAGGCAATGATTCTCAGTTTATTTAGTTTTGTGATTCCACATATTTTGGGGGTTAACATGCATGTAACATCATGTGACATTTATTGACATCTTCTTTCGGCTTTTCCCTTCAGGGGTCGCCACAGCGAATCATCTCTCTCCACCTATCCCTATCTTCTGCATCCTCAACACTTGCACCCACTAGCTTCATATCCTCATTTATTACATCCATATACCTCCTCTTTGGCCTTCCTCTTTGCCTCCTGCCTGGCAGCTCCATGTCCAACATTCTCCTACCAATATACTCACTCTCCCTCCTCTGAACATGTCCAAACCATCTTAATCTGGCCTCCCTAACTTTGTCCCCCAAATGTCCAACATGGGCTGTCCCTCTGATGTACTCGTTCCTAATCCTGTCCAACCTTGTCACTCCCAAAGAGAACCTCAACATCTTCAGCTCTGACTCCTGTCTCTTCCTCAGTGACACTGTCTCTAAACCATACAGCATGGCCGGTCTCACCACTGTCCTGTACACCTTCTCCTTGATTCTCGCTGATATTTTCCGATCACACAGAACTCCTGACACCTTTCTCCACCCATTCCAACTGGCCTGCACTCGCTTATTTACCTCTTTCCCACACTCTCCATTACTCTGGACTGTTGACCCCAAGTACTTAAACTCCTGTACCTTCTTCACCTCTTCACCCTGTAACCTTACTGTTCCACTTTCCTCCCTTTCATTCACACACATGTACTCAGTCTTACTACGACTGACTTTCATTCCTCTTCTCTCCAGCACAAACCTCCACCTCTCCAGGTTTTCCTCCACCTGCTCCCTGCTCTCACTACAGATCACAATGTCATCTGCAAACATCATTGTCCAAGGAGACTCCTGTCTGACCTCCTCTGACAACTGGTCCATCACTATAGCAAACAGGAAGGGGCACAAAGACTCCTCTGTCTGACCTACAGCACACCTCACCACTGTCCTGCTCCTCTCATACATGTCCTGCACCACTCTGACATACTTCTCTGCTACTCCTGACTTCCTCATACAGTACCACAGCTCTTCTCTTGGCACCCTGTCATACGCTTTCTCCAAGTCTACAAACACACAGTGCAACTCCCTCTGACCATCCCTATACTTCTCCATCAAAATTGCATCAGAGCAAAAATTACATCTGTTGTGCTCTTTCTGGGCATGAAGCCATACTGCTGCTCACAAATTTCCACTACCTTCCTTAACCTAGCTTCCACTACTCTTTCCCATAGCTTCATTGTATGGCTCATCAACTTTATCCCCCTATAGTTGCTGCAACTCTGCACGTCACCCTTATTCTTAAATATCGGCACTAACACACCTTCACCATTTCTCAGGCATCCTCTCACTCTCTAAAACCCTGTTGAACAAACTAGTTAAAAATTCCACTGTTGCCACTCCCAGATACTTCCAGACCTCCACCGGGATGTCGTCAGGACCAACTTTCCACTTTTCATCCTTCCTGACTTCATCCTTTCTAATCTTATCTACTTTCTGTTCCACAGAGTTCACCCCTTCTACTCTTTTTTCCCTCTCATTTTCCTCATTCATCAGCTCCTCAAAGTACTCCTTCCATCTCCTCTGTACACTCTCCTCACTTGTGAGCACCCTTCCATCTCCATCCTTAATAACTCTAACTTGCTGCACATCCTTCCCATCTCGATCCCTCTGCCTAGCTAACCTGTACAAGTCCTTCTCTCCTTCTCTAGTGTCTAACCTAGTGTACAACTCGTCATATGCCTTCTGCTTGGCCTTAGACATCTCCCTCTTCACTCTGTGCTGTAACTCCTTGTATTCCTGTCTATTCTCTTCAGACCTGTCCATGTTCCACTTCTTCTTGGCTAACCTCTGCCTCTGGATACTATCCTGAACTTCCTCATTCCACCACCAAGTCTCCTTATCTTCTTTCCTCCTTCCAGATGACACACCCAGCACCTTTCTCCCTGTCTCCCTGATCACTTCTGCTGTAGTTTCCCAGTCATCTGGCAGCACTACCTGACCACCCAGAGCCTGCCTCAACTTCCGTCTAAATTCCTCACAACATTCCTCCTTTTTCAGCTTCCACCACTTGGTTTTCTTCTCTATCTCTGACCTCTTCTTCTTCTTACAGACCATCAAAGTCATCCTACACACCACCATCCTATGCTGTCTGGCTACACTCTCTCCCACTACCACTTTACAGTCACTAATCTCTTTCAGATTGCCTCTTCTACATAGGATGTAGTCTACCTGTGTGCTCCTCCCTCCACTCTTGTAAGTCACTCTATGCTCCTCCCTCTTCTGAAAATAAGTGTTAATGACATTTATTGACATCACTAGAAATATATGTATGTCACATGACATCACATCTACAGTAACCTCCAAACACAAGTGCAGTCATAATGCAACATACACGTGACATATCACAGTGCTCAGCTCATTGAGAAGGATGCTGTTTAGGGTATTCGAGTGCTATCACATTTATATCACATGACATCACTCGAATGTAATAGCAGTGTTTTATGTGTCACATGGCTGTATTGCAGTAGTTCTGAGATTCCACCTATTTTAGGTGTTGCTACGGATAGACTGATTGATGGAGAGAGACTGTGTGGTAGTGTGCTATAGATAGATAGATAGATAGATAGATAGATAGATAGATAGATAGATAGATTTACTCGTACACTTATAGAAAAATGGATGAAGTGTGGATATAGCTTAAGAGGAGTAGCGTTTATAAATGTTTGGTCTCATAATAAAAATAATATTCATAATAATCATCATCATCTTCAATAGCAGAACAGAATGCTGGTTTTGTATAAGACACCATAATACGCCTTTATGACTTTTGGCGCAAATAAACAAACCAGCGAAGTCAAACGAATGTGGCTAGTTCAGTGGTTAGCTTAGTGTACTAGCAGGCTAACAGCCAACGTCAGTTTGTTGTCCTTCTCTCATTCAACCATAAACACGAAGCAGAGTAGAACATTTGGCTATAAACTATCCAAGCGATTTATTCTCTTCGTTGAAAGGCAAGACATTATGTAGCAGAAGTTAAAATAAAAGGACGTCCAAGCCTCCAAAACACGACAGCGCACTACTGCTGCGGCCTAGCGCGCTAATGCTAACTGCAGCGCCAGCTAACCAGCTACACCTGCCCAGTTCCCGGTAACTTACCGGTTGAGTTAGTGGGTCGATCCAGTTTCAAGATATCTCTGAGGTGCTGAGTCGCGCCTTCTATGTCTATACTGGAACTGGAAGCCATAAGGTCTGAAAGGGGCCGAAACACTGCAATGTAACAAATTACCACTTGTTTTGTCTTGTGCTCGCCCCGTACGAAAATCTTACAACTGTGTTGACTTCCGCTGGTGCGCCGTTTTTTTCCTTCCCACTCTACCAAGAGAAGTTTTGTTAGTTCCCATCGCTGTATGCATGTCCTCACATTTAAGCCGATTTTCTCCTAATGTGGTTTTAAAAATCTATTCATATCGAGTACTTCAAAACAATCCCAGACCTTATTTAAAGCACCATTTCAATTAAACAGCGCGATATGATTATAAAAACAACAGTGCCATTATACATGGATTTGATCGCCTTTATTTCCATATAAGTTACATGTCAGAAATTTCAGAAATATTCTACGCACCTTGTTTTAAAAAGGAAAATACGCGAATTTCCTTTCTCCTTCTTCTGCTACCACTTATTGGAATGGAAAACCTCCAATATAGCAGAGCACCCATGCAGAGAATATATAAACATCATTTGCATGAGACTAGAAAGAAATATTGCAAATAAGACTTGCAGTAAATCACGTCAGCTTTTATCCCGAAGTTCCAGTGACACTCCTTGAAATACTTGAGTGCTTAAGCCAGAGGACACAAGCCACAGTGAAGGGAGTTTCCATCATCTGTACAGTCAGGTCAAAGTCATAGTCATGCCAATACAAGTAGCTTCCAAGTAATTCTTAACATCACTTTTTTCGCTCCTGTAAACATAGATTTTTCCTCAAGCCTTTCTTTGCTGTCAGACTGAACTTTCTCAAAATTTAAGATTAGTCTTAATATTTGACAATAAGGCCTATTGGCGAGTTGGTGGAGTTGTATCTAGAAGCAGTCAGAGAGAGTCACAGTGATATTCCAGTCTGCAAAGTATTAGTACTTATTTAAGCACAAACCATTTCTATATAATTATGTACCTTTAAAAAAAACAAAAAAAAAAACAACTTGCAATAATAAAAGAATGACTGTCTTCTACATTTAGACAAATATATCTAGGCAAAACATAAAAGAAATAACTATTTCCCCAGGGCAAAAGCCCATTAGAGCTCCACAATGTTATCTGCCTCTTTAGTCCTTATCATTATCAAACATAGAAAGTTTGATAAATAACTACAGGCTAAATACTCCCAATACTGATTTTATACCTGTAACGCATGCAAAACAAATACAATGACATGTAAGTCATTACTACATTAGAAAAACATGTGTGTGTAATTATATGTATATTTTGGCTTATTTTGCTAGTTAGGCAAATTATTCTTGATAAAGATGACCAGATTCTTCAATTTTTTTCTTCATTAAAAAATGCTATTGCCAAAATGATTTCCAGCAGCCTTAATAAATTGGTTAAACATAAAAAAAAATGTAAGACCAGACAGTCAGAGGTACAAGATGATTAAGAAAAAGTCAAAGGTTTTATTGTGTCTTGTGGCTTGGTAATTGTCACAGAGAGCAGTGAGCAGAAGGTGAGAAGCACACTGGTCTGAAGGTGTGGGGGATTGGGGGGGGGGGGGGGGGGGTGTTTATTTTAACGTTTCTTTGGATAGCTAGAGCAACCTGACATCACAATGAATGGAGGCTCCAATGTTCAAAAGGGAAAAGGAAGAAGAAGAAAAAAGTGCCAATAAGCAAACTCTAAAAGCAAGCGGATAACATTAAGTACGAAAGCAAAGAAAGGCAGTTAAGACAGTTTTTAATTCATAGTCAAACTCAAAAACTAAAATGTAAATGGTAGTAACTGGCAGAAGTTATGTTAATATGTCTTTTTTTCCCCCCCAGGTCAGTGTCTTCTGATATTCGAGCTCGCCATCATCATGCACATCAGCAAAGGGGAAAGGGGTCGCTTTGATGGATCTGTGGGCTTTCAGCAAAGAAACGCTTCTCATGTCTGGAGTAGAGGCACTACTATGTGCGCCTGTGTGTTATCTGTGATTTGACTTCTTGGAATCCGGTGCTGAATCTCAAAGATGAATGAAGGGCAGACGGCGATTCAGGCATCACTGGGGGCAATGTGCCCCATTTTCCACCTTCCCCCATTCCCCCCCCAACAGTTGTGGTGCTGTTTAGCCAAAGTTGTGGATTGCTAGGCGGAACATGTCGTTGGTGCACACCCACGCATCATTAATGTTCTTCAGGATGAAGCTCTGATGGAACCCCATGATGGGATCATCATCTGCCTATAAAGACACAGATCAGCAAGGGTTAGTTAGGATTTATGGAAACTATTTGTTGCAACAATTCAACTATTTTGATTAAACCACATTAGTGTGGTTTAAATCATTGCATTAAAATATCACAGAAGATTGCATTCTCTCAACATAAGCAATGTTTAAATACACAGATCATATCAGGCAAAAAGCATAGCAAAGACATACGGCAAAAAAGGAAGTAGAGGTCATATTACTCACAGACAACACTCAACAAATATATATCGATAAGCCATGGCATTAGAACCACCTTCCTAATATTGTGTAGGCTTGCCTTATTCCCATAGTGCATCCTGGTACCATGTCTTATTTGGAAGATGATAATCAGTGCATCCTGGGAACAAGGGCCAAATTGTGTTGGCTAGACATCTGGGTCAATGTGTCTCAAAAAACAACAGGTTTTGTGAGGTTTTCCCACAATGCAGTGATTAGTACCTACCAAAAGTGGTCCAAGGAAAAACAACCGATGATGCTCTCTGCAAAAATTGTTTGAATACATTGTTGTAGACCAATACACCTTTTCATAGTAACAGTATTCTTTAATGGAAGTGGTCTGATTCAGCAGGATAATGCTTCCTGCCACACTGCAAAAAATTGTTCAGAAACGGTTTGAGGAACAAGAATAGAGAGTTCAAGGTGAAATCTCAATACCCATCAAGGATCGAAGATGTTTTTGTGCCACAATTGGGCACAATATCTGGCAGGTGGGTTTAATGTGATGGCTGATCAGTGTATACATCATTATGGCCTACATTTACATAAAGTCAGTGTACAAGTGACAAACAAAAGCCACATCTGGTATCACTTTGCAGCTGAGTGCAGCACTAATTACAGGTACATCAGGATTGAGAAATATCTGATGTGTGAGCAGTTTTTACTCTCATGTGTCCAAGTCTGTCCTATGAGGCTCACAGGACAAAACTTCAAAAAAAACCAACAACTACTTTAAAGGTTTTAAACAATTGACACAGCAGATTCCCCAGGTTTGCAGATTAAGCACATTTCACATAAGAAGCATTACTGAGCATCCTAACCAGTCACAGAGGCAGGTGTAAAATGGTGTAAAGTGCCCTAAGTTTTATAGACTGTTGACTAAACCAGTGAATAAAAGGCAAATATGTTATAGGTAGATATAATGGTAAATCTATACTGCCTGGTCAAAAAAATAAAGTCACACTATTTTGTTGGACCACCTTTTGCATTGATTATTGCATGCATTTGGTGTGCAAGTTTATGCACACCATTTATTTTCAGCTAGAGTTGCATTAATTTTTTTGCCAAAATCACATATTGATGATGGAAGAGGGAGACTGTTACATAAAGCTAAAGATTCTCAACAGGGTTAAGGTCTGGACTTTGTGGTGGCCAATCCATGTGTAAAAATGAGGTCCCTGAAGCACCCTGAGCCTAGTGAATCCTGCCATTGTCTTGGAATACGCCTGTGCCATCAGGGTAGAAAAAAAAATCCACTGATTGAAAACCTGATCATTTGCTATATTCAGGTAGTCAGCTGACCTCAGGCAGACTTCTTGGGCATATAACGATGTTGGACCTAGACCTGAAAAACAAGCAACCCCAGATCATAACACAACCACCACAGGCTTATACAGTAGGCACTTTACGTGATGGGTGCATCACTTCATCCACCTCTCCTCTTACTCTGATGCGCACATAACTCTGGAAAAATAGGGTAAATCTGGACTCAACAGGCCACATGACCTTTTTCCATTGCTCCATAGTCCAATCAATAAGCTTCCTTAGCAAACTGAAGATCTACAGTCTACAAATCTAGAGTAACATCTTTCACACAGCTACAGGATACGTCTTCTGACATGGTTGTTAGAGTTCAATAAGTGTACAGTTAGGGTTAAATAACTTTTTGCCAGCTGAAGCATAATCACTGCAGTAATTGTTCAGTGGAAGGCTCTTACCCATTTGTTTATATCCAGGTAGTGATTTTTTTTTGGCCATGCAGTGTATAATATAATATAAACACGCATTGATACTGAGTACAAAGCTATTAGCAGCCATAAGCAGGCAGACAATTAATGGAGTGGTCATTATATTAACACCTAACAGATTAGGAGGATTGTCAAAATTAGACAAATGGATTTTTCTGCTGCTTTGTTTCTATGATTGTGAGAATTACCCCTTACCAAATACTTACATTTACACACTATTTATGTATGTAATAAAAACAGGAGCTGTCAGAAGAGGGCTGGCCAAATGAAGACAAGATTATTGGTACTGTTGAAAATCATGGCAATAATTGAACAGAAATTTCTCTTTAGCTGTTCCACTTAATAAAAATCACATCCCTGAATGTGATTCTGATTTGAACAGCTGCAAAACACACAGTAGGACACTAATAGATGCCTGTACTTTTTACTCAGTTTTACCAAACATCCAGACATTAATTTTAAGGTTTTCAACTGTTCACAAAAATTATTTAATCTATTCAACAGAGAGAGAGAGAGAACTGAATGAGGCAGTGATTCTGCTAAACCTTTTGCTAATAGAGAACAATTTAAGGCCACGTGTGGTTCACATTAAGCAGCCAGGGCAAGGAAGAAGTTTCATATTTAACTATTTAGGCACCAGCATCTATAGCTCATTCAACATAAACCACATTCAAAACTGCTGTCATTTTTATGGACGTGTTGTCTGCCTAATTTGATTCTTCAAATATCAGTAAGATGTAAATTAACAGATAACTGCTAGAGAGGAAAAACAGGAAATCGTCTACAATGGGGTATAATTCAATTACCAAGAACTTTACTTTCATTTTATCCAGCCCAAGTAGTGAATGCATTGCAAAAGCTCAACTGAATGACAAATAAAACACCACAACAGTCTGGTGCCAGTAACAATTAACAGACAGGGAAAATTTCAGTGGAATGATGACCTTGTAATCCATGTGGTACTGAATGTTCATATGAATCTGGCAGTATGGATATTTGCACATTATTGATCATTGACTAAACAAATGCAGGAAATGTACATGAATACTACATGAGAGAGTAGGGACTGGTATGCATCTCTTTTCGGTCCCTCAAGCCTGATCATATGCATGACAATAAATAAAACCTACCTGCTCCTCATTTCTGTTTAATACCTCTTGAACTTCACAGCAGTGCTATAGACAGACTGGCTTTTCTTTTTCAAGATATCTGATAATTCATTTGAGTATTTCAATAAACCAGTGCCTCCAGAGGTCATAAGTTTACATACCCCTTTGCTGAATTCTGAGAGCCAGGGTGGGTGTTTGTGTTCTGGGTAATGTGCAAATATCCTATGGAGCTTTTGAAGGATATTACAAAATGAAAATAGATAATAGAAAGATATTTTTAAAAAAAGATTGTTGCACTGACTTTGCACCTTTTGTAATAGTTGTGTACAAGTCTCTTAGCTGTCCTCAGTAATCAAAGATGAAATATGCAGAAGAAGCTGGAAAAGCAAATAATGTGCAGGAGGAATTTTTTTTTGACAAACTGTGGGCAGTTTAACTGCTCAGGACAAACAAGGGACTAATGAAGAACTCACAAAACATAAAAATAGTCACTGATCATACAGGATGTGGTGTTAAGAATCAAGCATAAGTAAACTTTGCACTGGCTCAAATTCAACTACTATTTAGTCTTCTGGACTGCATGTAAACTTATGTGAAATAGCTTATTCAGGGTAGCACTACATAAAAAACAAACCTCAATTTATAAGATCCCTCTTATTTCTTTTAAATTATTAAATATTCCAGATTCAGCAAGGGCTATGTAAACTTGACCTCAAATGTATTAAGCGCCTGTGTATGCATATGGTTAGTCATTACATTTCAATAGATATTCTGTTGTAATAAACAATTTGTGGGCATTTTCACAACTCCACAGTTCTGTTAACTTTCTCTGTCGAGTCATTTGGAAATGAAAAATCTTCAGAAGATTTGTTTTTGCAGGGAAAACAGCACTCATCTATAAGGATGTTCCTGCCAACAGGTGTTTCAGATCTCGGAGTAAAAAAACTAATGGCCAACTATAGACTAATTTAACAAGTTGTGTGGTAGGTTTGCAAACGTTTACAGGTGTAAAAGTGTTATAGGGACAGTAATACACTTCATTTGATTAATGATGGCAACTTTCATCTTCTTGATTCCTATATTGCATGTTATACTACGCTAGTTTGATAAATCACAACAATCACTGAAGACCGGAAACATCATTGGTATTATTTTATTTCCTAAAGATAAAAAATGACCTTATTTGCATGTATAAAATTACATCTTGAATTTCTACCTGGCTAATTCATATTCAGTCAGTTGCCAAGTTATGTCCTCGTCTACAGTAATTTAAGGAAAGGTAATTTCACAAAACATGGCAAACAGTTAATTTTAAACACAGAGTAACTGATTTTTCAAAATGGCCACCACACAGTTATGAACACATCCCAGGAAATAATTTTAGTAGCAGAAGCACTGAGCACTGTCTGAATCAGGGCAAGCAGAGCACACACGTCCTTACACACAGTCAGAGAGGAAGGGAAGGCCATGTGACCACAGAACATGTGAGATCATAGGTTGTGCAGAGCAAGCCTGAAGACCTCGTTGGTGCAAACCCAGGCATTGCTGTAATGTTTCAGCAGAAAGGTCTGTTGGAAGCCCAGCACCTGGTCTTCATCGGCCTGACACACATGAATAAACACGCGCACGCACACACACTACAGCTCTGAAATAATACCTCTTCATTGGTATCTGCAATTCTTTTCACTCATTTCTCAAAACTTTGCAAATAAAGTATAGTGGATGGCAAGGCTAATTCTAATCAGCCCACCAAAACAAACAGCAAATGAAATCTTGTGTCTGTCAGATAAGTAAAATTCAGAGAGACACAAGGCCACTTAAATACTTACTTTTAGTTGTCCTACTACCATACTCAATATGCAGCTGTCAGGAGTGGGCTGGTGATCTTGTGCTGTTATGCTGTGGGCTATTTTTGTGAAGGGCAGGCTCTGAGGAGACAAAAAGATTCCCTTCATATTAGGGCTGCAGCTATCGATTATTTTACTACTAGAATATTCTACTGATTATTCCATCGATTAATCGAGTAATCGGATAAGAAGTACTTTTTCTTTATTAAAGAGGAATACTAAATACGCAAGAGAAAAGATTGGTCTCTTAAAACGAACAACTAAGTTGTTTCCTATTTAGAAAAATGAAAATAAAATCTAAACCCATTTAGTGCATTTAATTCAATTTTCAATTCAAAACATATAAAACAAAATAATAGTAATAATAATAATACCTAAACATTGCATTTATGTTGTGCAACTTAACTTTGATGTTTCAGTCTAACTACAGCTCAAGCAGGAGATAAGCCTTTACTGTCTTCCTGGAAGACTTTGTGGCTTTTCTAAGAGGCAAAAATTAGTGGACAAAAAGGTAACTTGGAACAAGAACAAGAGTCCATACACATAGAATTTCTTAACACATTTTTCTGTAACGTGAAATTAGAGTTATTTGGAGAATAAACCTTCTTAAATGTCTCTCTACATACTGGTGTGTGTGTGTGTGTGAGTGAGTGAGAGAGAGTGCGAGTGACACTTAGACTTTCACAAAACTTTACTAAACTAGGGACATCATAACTAGCCACCATACTGATTTACGGTCTTAAATAGTCACTACATGTAGCAACGATCCACATACATTTTTATGGACCTTAATTTCAACTAGCAATCATATTGATTTAAGCTAGATGCAAACGTTCATATTGATTTAAGCTAAGTGCGAAGCTTGTGCCGACTCCGTAGACTTAATGCGGGGACTGTGTTTTCGACTGAGATATTGAAGTACCGAACTTGTGCTGTTGTGGTAAAACAGTTCAATCTTACAGTAATCACATTGTACAGAGTTTTCTGTCTGTTTTAGTTTGAAATGATCCCAAACTTTGAAAACTTTCTGCCGTTTTCTCCGAGTTTAGCGGGTTGTGCGTCAGTAATAATGGTCCGTGGGGAAACGTAGCGCTGTCTGTAGTTACAGTAAAAGAAACGTTAACTCTTTTGCCTCTATGATTTTTTGTATTCGAATTACTCGCGGAATCGTTTCAGCCCTACTTCATATATACATTTGCTAGTTGCATGAAAAGACATAAAACCTCCTATCTACTCAAAATGTACTATTCCTATTAAAAGAAAACATGCTGTGAGATATCAGTGCAAAATTAATACTGTTGCCTCAATCGTGCAAGATTTCAGCTGGTTCCAAACATACACAGAGCACTCTTGAAAACAAACATCAGAATATAACAGGGTGTGGAGCACAATTTGCTTGTAACCAAACTTTAAATAATAGTCAAATGAAGCCAACTTATGCTTTTAAGCCATCCACATTAAACATCCCTGCAAATGGCTACACATTATTCCACATGTATTCCAACATAAATCAATAAACAAGTAAATCCTTACAGAGAGTTTCTCGACAATCGCTGCTTTTCCCTGGAATTGCTGCCCTTCCCACGTAAGGCATGATGCATCAATCTGTGTGTTTTAAAAAAAAAAAAAAAAAAAACACAGTCAGGTAAATGAGCTGATAGACCAATGTGACCAATGCCACAAGCTCTATGGCAGAGAGAAAATAGAACAGAACAGACACAACAGAAAGATAGAGGTGAACCATTTGGGCAAAATATCTGCAACTCTTCTTACAAACAATGCGGTTCAAGCTGCGGTTCTTTTTTTTTATCTTCAGGGACTGTATAGCTTAAAAACATCTAATTTTAATGCTTAATAAATGTTGAACAAACTACTGTCTGGATAAATGAACGAAAATAAAGCCAACATTTGATGAGAAATGAAGGCTAGAAGAAGTTTCTTTCGGCTGCTCCCTGTTCGGGGTCGCCACAGCGGACCAACTAGTCCGCACAACAACTTGGCAAATGTTTTACGCCGGATGCCCTTCCTGACGCAACCCTCCCATTTTCCGGGCTTGGGACCGGCACTGCATCCAGTGGCTGGAATCGAACCCGGGCCTTCCGCATGATAGGCGAGTAACCTACCACTGAGCCACCAATGCCTCCACTGATGAGAAATGAAGGCTACTGCTCTCAAAAGGTCTTAGTATTACCTACATGAACTACAACCTAAAAGTCATTGACTGGTTGCTGTGCATGTGGCATGTCTCTCACAGTCAATCAGCTGAGACTGAAACAAGCAGACATTACTGATTCAGAGCTCATTACTGCAACACCTACACAAGAGAGGAGTGTTTCATTGTACATTAGTGTTCTAAGTGTTTTGCACACTTAATTCCTCTTCATTTTGACTGATGCAGTCTACCACTGAATAACTATCATTTATCCAATACACAGAAATCTATAATTGTGTTATATGTTATATGTATATATGTTATATGTTCCTGTCGCATCTTTCTCCTCTACACATCACAGCTTCGTGTGAATGGTGAAACAGCAGTATGCTATGATGTGTTCTTTGCTATCAGAGACTTCACATCAGACAGCATACACTTCTTTTTGCAATGTCACAAATTTTTAAACTCTAAATTCTAAACAAATTTTTTGAACAGGATGGATGCTTACTCTTCTTATGTGATGGTGTTGTCATGTTGTGTTAGTTTGCCACTTCACACATTAATTGATGACTTCCTTACACTTGCAGCACATAAGTGATGCCGCACAACGTCGAGCAGCATTCAATTCTACTAATTTTATTGGTAGAGCACACTAACAACAAACATACTACTCAGGCAAGCAGCTGAAAATGTTTTATCACAGCAAGACATGACAATGTGGTCCGGGATGAGATCTCTGCATTATTCAATTCAGCTGGTTATACAAGCTCTTTGTAACATTAATGATCAGAGTAATTCTTTTCCCAGATGGGTCTAATTATCTACCAGGTAAAAACAGGTCAAGCTGGCAAGTGCTAGTACAGGGAAAGAATGCATGAGACATTGCTTCTAATGCAACATCACAGGGGGAAAAAAAACAAAACGTCCAAATTCACTTTGTGTGTTCTACGGACCTGCTCTCAACACAAAAAAAAAAAGAAGAAAAAAAAAAGAACTAGATGTATATTCAGATAAACTGGGGCCTAATGTATATTAGAGTATGTAAACTTAAGAGACTAGTGGGTGAGAATTTGTTTTGACAGAGCTAAGGATGATCCATTCTGCATCCACAAAGCTCATTTTGAAGTCTTATGCCTGCCTCATGAAGATGTAGCGTTCATACTACACTGCAAAAGCTCAGATCTAGCTCGTCAAACTTGAAATTCCATAAACGCGGAAATCCAGATTTTGACATACAACTAAACATTCAGCCTTGTGTAATACTCTATAAATTCACACATCAGAAAAGCTATAACAACCAACAGGAAATCAATTGAGTTCCTGTGAAACACAAAGGAAAAAATTCTTATGACATTTCATAAGCATTACTCAGATTGCATACAAGACTTGTGTATACAAGCTAAGCTTAGAAGTTGCTTTCGGCTGCTCCCTGTTCGGGGTCGCCACAGCGAACCAACTGGTCCGCACAACAACTTGGCAAATGTTTTACACCGGATGCCCTTCCTGACGCAACCATCCCATTTTTCCGGGCTTGGGACCGGCACTGCATCCCGTGGCTGGGGTTGAGGCATTGGCTGGGAATCGAACCCGGGCCTTCCGCATGATAGGCGAGAAACCTACCACTGAGCCACCAATGCCCCGTATACAAGCTCAGCAACATGCATAAGACAAACAGACTGAATGACAAGACATATATAGATGAGATAATATACTGCAGAGACATCCATTGCTGACATCACCACCTTAGATCAATTGGCTTTCTACAATCATGGTGGAAATGCAGAATCAGGGTGAGTGACAATATGAAGCAAATTTCTACTTGCAGAAATACTTACATATATTGATCCAAGCTGAGTTCTGTCTGTGTCAAACAGTTGATAGTAATGTTGAACAAAGCTGGATCCTATTTGTTCCCAGATCGGCTTGTCTCCCATCCTGATTCACCCAGCTACAGGCACTGGTAGAGAAAGCAGCAATCAACACAATGTATAATGACATTTCATCTTTGACATCTCCTTGCTGGAAGATATTCATGCACACTTGCAATTTGCGCTGATTGCTCAGATTGTTTAAAAAAAAAAACTTCTCTTACTGGCCGCAGTCAGGTCTTTTTGGTACTTTTTTCCCCTAAGATGCTATTGTCTACCATGTAGTTGCACTTCACAATAACGACTTTTTAGTGTCAATCAAAAAATGAAATGCAATAAAAGGAAACAAATTTGCATAATAATCTTGGAAAGCTGCTTGTGATGACTTTTAGAGGCTGGAACTGAAACCATAAGTTGCTAATCATGTTTTTGTGGTTTTCTTGTTGGTTAAGCAGGCATTATTCACTGGAAACAAAGCAAATGTAATGTTTAACTGCTGATTGTTACATGGCATAATAATGTCAAAGGGTTTAGCTTTAAATTTCAGTTGCTTGTTCATTCAATCATTTCATTTAGAGCTCAGCTGTAACTACAACTCTGCAAAAGTAGCTCCATTATTTACATTTTTTATTTTAAGAATGTTCATAGTGATGGGATTCATGTCAGTGTGTCTTCATGGCATTGCTATAATAAGTGCAATTATAATATCAGGGTGGTCAAGGCACCCAGGACAAGTAGATTATATGTCTGAGCAATTAGGTCTGCAAAGACCAGCAACTGGCTCATTGGCTTTATTTGCATTATATTTAATCTCATACTCCATTGTTTAAACTTTTTATTAGTTGCACTACTCCTGCAACACTACATGTAGCAGCCGAGGACACAATCTGGCCATCATTAGGATTAATTAGCTTTTAGAGGTGATAAACCTTTTCAGAATCACCAACAAGATGCAAAAACATACATCTAGAATACATTTCAGACACCTAGGACTAAACCTTGGATTTGTTTGCCTAATACCAACAACCCACACGATTCCTGTTAATATACCCACATTATTCCCGTTTATAAATATTTATTAAATACTTAGCAATTTCACTGCAGCTACCTCAGCCCCATGTTGCACATCATTGCACTGCATGTATCTGCACTCTATTTAAAAAAGACTTATAAATACTACACACAAAGCTTATAGTTATATAGCATGTTACCTTCAGTTTAAGGGTAATGGGTTATTGATCCAGGAAATATATTCTATTGAACTTGAAGTGTGTTAACCTGCAGTGCACTTCATTTATAAAATCCCCAAATACCCATACTCCCTGAGAGATACATGAATGGCCCCAACCTATAGTCTCTCATGCATTATTTCATCTTGGTTTTAGTGAATCATTGTAATGACGATTAAAAATATTATCCTAAGCTCACACCAAAAAGTCACTTGCAGTTTGTCTCTCGTGGCCCTGCAGAGAACCCTAAGGCTGTCAGTTGCAGGTGTGCACAGTCCAGCACTTTCAGCTCTGAAACTAAACATCGCTCTGAATAAAAACAAATCACAAATAAACTAAAATTACGCAATTATCAGTGTGAAATCTGGTTGAGTTAGACTTCATACTAGCAAACTGTACTAGCAACATACATACACTCAATGATCTACGCTCCTTTCTAAGTTTTATACAAAAGGGTAAGATTAAAGGCTTTCATTTTAGTGCTCCAAACAGTAACAGTGAACTAAATACAGGTAGGAACCAAAGTTGTGAGTGGGGGTCTGAATGCACCAGAGGATTGGTCTGATTAATCATTCCGGTTTGTCGCTTTACCAGGTCATGCCTTATTTGCATAGAATTAAGAAAATCTCAATTCAAAAGTCACCTGTCATGGGGCTCCTAAAAGGCACAACAGAAAAGCGTTAAGTGCATAATCGGGATAGCGCAAATTCAAAACCCGACAATACCTCAGCAAAGGCTGGAGTCCACCGTTTTCTCTCAAATGAAACACTATGTACTCTAATGGATAGTGGATGAATATTGAGAGCTGCATTGTCTAAAATGGAACATTAATAGTTTTTTTTTTTAATTAACAGGAAGTAAAAACCGCTCGCTTTTGCTTTTTTTTTTCCCTCATCCAGCATGAGCGCCTGGTAGTCCCGCCTCTCTAACGCTACGTGTGCAAAGCTGGAACCCATTGAGTTCATAAAGTGTCTAACATTCAACACATTGTTCTTCCCAGTTGTGCATCATTTCAAGTACAAGAAGTGCACTTCTTACTGGCACTTTAAGTGTGAACACACTACTCACACTATACTTCAAAATGACAGAAAAGTGCAAGCATGTGATTTAGGATGCACCTCTAGAGAGTAAATTCAGCCCTCTATTTAGGGGAAAAGTGTGACACTCTCCTGTGCCCATCTGAGCAATGCCAAACAATCATGGGCCTCTGCGAGTTCACATATGTGGGATACGTTGTTCCATGATGTATTATATTATATAGCAATTTGAAAGACGTGACTTCACAAGTTTCTGAGGAAGCACTTGTATGCTCTCTGCCTCCAGGTCTCTGTGGTGTATTGGGAGAGCTGGCTACTAAGTGGGAACTGGCAGAGAAAATGGGGAAAAATACTCATGATTCTGTTGCTTCATGAACTAACTAACATGAATGTAGGGTTACAGTTTTGACCCTCTGGTTCTGGTCAAATTTGGCCAAGCGCTTAAGCCAACTGATATGTACACTATATTGCCAAAAGTTTTGGGACACCCCTCCAAATCATTTACATTTACATTTCTGGCATTTAGCAGACGCCCTTATCCAGAGCGACTTACATTTTCATCTCATTTTTTTATACAACTGAGCATTTTTGGGGTTAAGGGCCTTGCTCAGGGGCCCAGTAGTTGCAGCTTGGTGGACCTGGGATTCAAACACACAACCTTCCGATCAGTAGTCCAATGCCTTAACCACTAAGCTACCACATCCCAAATCATTGAACTCAGGTGTTGTTCCAAAACTTCTGGAACTTTTCTCAAAATGAAAGACATTCTGATGTTTGGGGATCCTCCCATGAGCATGTGTGTGTAAATATAGAAGAAATGTGACCAACTTCTTTATGAAAAAAAAGAATTGAACAAACGTGCTGTTCCTCTCAGATCATTTAGTAACAAATGAACAGTGGAATTTTTCCCACTGCTCTATCTGAAGGCAGTGACTTACTCAGGCTTAATGCGCGGTTATGACAGTTACTTCTTAATGAAGGGATACACACCCTGCTCCAGCACTACAGGGCTGTGTGATTAGATGGGGTTGGAGTGCCACCTTCATATTTGCCACAGGATTATTTGGCTCTTAAAGACTGCTGAAAGCAACTTCCAGAGCTAGTCAGGTAGTTCATGTAAAACTGCCTCATCATTTAGACGGAGCGAGCACTGTTTCAGCTGAACAATAAAACGCACAAACACCACGAAAACTTACCAACTACGTTGATTTGGCGCTATCCAAACACGCTCACGGAAATGAACTGATTTAAACTGTGAGAAATGTCTAGTCCGGTAAATCCGCTCGCTTTTCCATACTATCCGTGCTTCCAGCCCAGCTAGCCTGCTAACGTTAGCTGATTCAAATAATGACCCAGATTCGAGCGCTAGCAAAATAAAGCTGCACCCAGTTATGTGGGGTAAACTAGGTAGAGCTGAATGAATAAGTTAGAAATGTGTGTTGTTTCAAACTGGAGGCTGTTGGGCTCAACATATCTTAAAGAACTAGTTCTACTAAGTTAGGACACGAGGACGCTATTCAGCTAGCAAACACGTTAGCTAGGCATGTAGCTGTTGATTCATTGAGCTCGTGCTAAAGCTCCCTAGCAAGACCACGCGAGTCTGAGGCATCAATATACCGCGAACGTGACGGCTAAAAGAGCATGGAAACGTTAGCTCAAGGCTAGCTCGTGGTGGCTTTTGCTCTATAGGGACATGGAGCTCAAATCACGTTCCTTTCTAAAAATACTCTGAGTCACTCGAGCTGTCTGCCGGACTTGAGTCGTTAGGCACCGGCGCGGCCCGTTAACACTCCCGTCGCACAGCATAGGCGTGTCCTACATGCTAGCTAGCTAGCTCACACTAACCCGCCATTTCTGACAGGATAAACCCCCGCTAATGTCTTTTAATACATTTTTACAATGATATATATTTATGTATTTACGTGATGAATCAGCACATACCGCTTTAGCCGGTCTGTGATATTTCAATTCTAACAGCTTACCTCTGTGAGCCCTAACCGTAGCTATCCTCGGGTCGAGTTATGGCGATTACAGCGCGCGATGGAGAAGCTGAGCCGCCTGCTCTTTTGCGCATGCGCAGTCAACATGCACGTTTGAATGTCGGGAGATTAAGTTTGGAGATAAGTTTGGGCAAGTTCTTGACTTCTCGTGGTTCCTGTGTGGAAAACTGGAAATGGGATATTTAATTGATCCTGGGACGCCTAGTGGTCTGTGACAAGTCTTTAACAAGTAGTTCTTGAAATACTTTCAACTTAGACCTAATATGTTCTGCTGGTGGAAAGTTCAGGAACAGAAATCTCTTACAGCTCTAAAAACAGACAAAATATTAGTGTGCAAATTTAAATAGTTGGAATTAATTTTACTCTTTAAGGGGTAAAAAGTATACGAACCCAGACCTGTTTATATGAGCAATATTTTATAAAGAATTTCTATACAACCACAATCCATTTTAATACAAGCACCTGTACACCTGCACATTCATGCAGTTAGTTAACCAACCAATCATTTGGCACCAGCACATTGCATAAAACCATGCAGACACAGGTCAAGAGCTTCAGTTAATGTTCACGTCAAACATCAGCAGGAAGAAAAAGTGTGATCTCTATGACTCGGCATGGCTGTTGGTACTAGAAAGGCTAGTATTTAAAACTCTGCTGCTCTCCTGGAGTTTTCAAACCAGCAGTCTCTGGCTATTTTCCTCTGTCGACTCTTCTCAACGATATGTTTCCTCCCACAGAACTGTCACACACTCAATGTTTTTGATTTTTTTTGTATCATCCTGTGTAAACTCAGAGCTCATCTGGCACCAACAAGCATGCCACAATCAGATTCACAGAGATCACACTTTTTCTTCATTCTGATGTTTGATGCCACATGACTGGCTGATTACATAACTGCATGAATGTGCAGGTGTTCTTAATAAAGCAGACTGAGAGTGTATTTACTGCACATACTGTATATATGTTGCTTCTCATCACATAAGAACACAGCTACACTGAGCAAAACTGTCCAATAATTTTGTATCTCCTAGCTATTTCTGTGTACTTACAGCTGAAGTCATTCTAGAAATCGTGCAGTCTATTCAAATTGTAAGAAGTCTGGGAAAATAGTAAGATACAATCTTCTTAGGAGAATATATGATGTTTTCATGTGAAGACAAGGGGGTGTTAGTAGGATACAAAACACATATTCTGTAAGACATTTTTTGTCATCAATTAACATTGCCATAAGATTTCTTTAAAGATGCAATAGCCATTTTTTTTATTTCTTAATTGTACAAATAGGCTAGAAAGTATGTAGAACATGATTAAAAAACAAACAAACAATGGATTTAACCCTGGCCTAGGCAAGAGTGTGTTAGGTTGCTTATAAAACACATGTGGAGGAAACCCATTTGGAAAATGTAATTCTTGTCAGTATATTTCCTTAATTATGTTTTACCATGATTATGTGAAACATGTGAAAATGAATTATTCTAACTTAGGCATATGTCCTGCCCTGTTTACATTAGCTGCAGAGAGGCGCTGTAGTGCCACATCAGTGTCCAAAAGCTCTGTGTGCTTGTGCAGCTCTTTCGTTTGAAAGGCCGTACTCAAATTACAGTCCAGAGTCTCAGAGTCCAGTGTGGGATCAATTATGTTGAAAACAGCTCTTAAATCTTCCACTCCCACTTCCCTGCAAGAATAACATTTAAGTACTAAGCTTAAATGCTTTATTCACTTAAATAATTAAATAAAATCAATTAACGGTCACAAAGAGCATGATGGACTCTCACCCTTTGCCTCCTAGTTGTTCCCTCAGCTGGCTGATATACTGGCATCTCTCCGCCATAGCCTGCTTTTTTACCAGACCCAGAAAATCACTCTGCTTTCCATCTGTGTCCTGAAGACAGTCAAATACGTGGTGCTCAGAATTAATCTTAACAACATATCATTTAATTTTACCCCTCGAGTATAGTCGGGTATTTGAACAGTGACACAAAGCAGTTTTGTGACCACGTGTGGCCTGTTTTCTTGTTATACAAATTAAGGAGATAACAGTTCTGGTGTTGTTTCATAGTATAGCTGTTCATGGGAACTCTCTCTTAATTTGCGGTCCCAAGAGGTGTCAAAGCAAGTGAATGAGGTCGTCATTAGGCTGAAAAAACAGACCTATCAGAGAGATTGTATCAGAAAATTTAGGAGTGGCCAAATCTACAATTTGGTACTTTTTTTGAAAAGAAGGAATGCATGGGCGAGTTCAGAAACACAAAAAAGTTCTGGAAGACCATACTAAAGTGGATGACCGCATAATTCTTTCCTTACTGAAGAAAAAACATTTTGCAAAATATAGCTCAGGAACACTCTCAAGAAGGTAGGCATATCACTGTCAACATCTACATTCAAGAGACACCTTCATGAATGTAAATACAGAGGGTTTACCTCAAAATGCTAACCACTGGTAGCCCTTAAGTCCAGAAAAGTCAAATTAGACTTCTAAAAACCCAAAAAAGCCTGCCCAGTTCTGTAACCCAGATGGTTTCATCTGTCTTTGGACAGATGAAACCAAGATTAACTATACCAGAATGAAGAGAAGAATATAGAGAAGAAAAGGAAGGGTTCATTAGCCAAAGCATACATCATCTGTCATCATGATGGTGGCAGGGTTACAGCATAGGCGCATATGACTGCCAATGGAAATGAGCTACTAATTAGCTTGTTCACAGTATAGATGGATAATAGACCTAAACACACCACCAACAGTTACCTAAGGCAAAGAGTAGCAGTAAAGCCCTGGTAAATCATCTCCAGGAAAGAAAAACTCCTTTGGTGATGTCCATGCATTGACTTCAAGAAGTTTTTATTATTAATAATAATAATCCTGCTGTAATTTAAAACACAATACCTTTGTTAAAACCTTTGAATAAAGCTGAAATTTTACACCACCACATCTGGATTGCTTCATTTCCGTTTCATTTTGGTGCTATCCAGATACTTACTTACTAGAAGTGGACATGAGAATGGTGAGATGCTTTTAGTTGAATGTTTTAGAGCTCACCTCTGTGTACAGCCTCTGGTAGGCAATGTTTCCTCCACTGGTCTGCAGTTCTGACTGAGCAGCCTGCTCCAGTTCCTCTATATCCTGATCTCCTTTCAGAGGAAAAGCTATCCTCAGAGCCTCACTGAAAGCCAACATTAAAGACACTCCTATTGATTTATTATGTAAGGAATCAATTATGAGACAGTGCACTGTTATAGGGACACAATAATTATATGAACAGTTACCCCTTCAAAGGGACAAGATGTTTTTCATTGCTCATACACTACAGCAATTTGCTAACTATTAAATGTTTTATTAATCAGTCCCTCCAGGATTTTGTCATTTTCTGCAGATTTACCCCAAGACACGTCATGACATGAAAACTCTGAGTTGCAACATTCTTGCTACAACAATCACAAAAAAAAAAATCCCGGAAGAGACAGAATTAAAGAAATTTGCATATTTTATCCATTTATAGTCACACTCAATGTTGTGGAACATCCGTGAACATTTATAAACAGCTATTCTCCAGCACTCTCTCATTCGTCTCTCTTGAAATTAATAACAACTGAGAAACCACAGAGCACAAAGTCTGATGTCCTAAAGATTGCAGATTACAGTTGAAGGGGTCCCTGGCTACAAAAGGTTTGAGAACACTGTCATTAAAGAATTGATAGATTTCAAAATTCTAATTTGCATTGCTGCAAAGCAGCGATAAACAAGTGTATGTTTTTAATGTATCCCTCACCTGAATTGGGGTGTACTTAGAAATCCACTCTCAGTGCTGTCACTCTGTATGAGCACTTTGAGCAGATGAGACAGTAGATGTGTTTGTCCACGGTACACACTTTCATCCACCTGCAGCATATCAACACTCAATTAAACCCTGTAGTCATCGCTCAAGTAGTATTACCTCATTTATTGTTCCATTTATTATCCACCAAGTGAAATTGGGAAAACAAATAAAAGCACCAACCTTGCCTTGGAGAATGTCATAGAAGAGACCAATGAAGTCATCTTCTACATAACGCTTGATGCCATCAAGCAGGCTATAAGCCCATTGTCCTGCCCTCTCCTCATGCTGCTTTAACAGGTAGCGGTGCAGAAACTCCTTTAGATCACTGCGTTCATCCATCTGTTTTTGCAAAACAGATAAACATACACATACATAGACACCTCCATTGACTAAGCAGATTTTAATACCCACAGGCACTGAATTGATGGATGTTACCTTCTCATCTTCAGATGCTTTCTCTCTCCATATGTCCTTTAGAACTCTAAAAACATCAGTCTTTTTTAGTCTGAGGTTCCTCAGTTGCCCCTCATAGCGCAGGTAAATAGGAACATCAGTGGAAGTACCCTAGGGCGGAGGGAGGGTTTATGAAGTGAAGTTCAACCAGCCATAAGAAGATTATTTTAATAGTAATTTTATATTACAGGCTTCTCACCAGTCCTGTAAAGAATTCTTTCTGCTCCATGCCCATGCTGCTCAACTCCTTCAGCAAGATCTCCAGTCTTTTTTGACTGGACTGACCCTCAAAGAGCTCAGAGCAATGATCTCTGCTTCCAAGTATATCTTCCATGCAACAACAATACCATTTCATTTGTACACTTTGTCCACTGTTTCTTTAATAGGTTCCAATTTTAAAAATCACTCTTACATTTTTCTATCTATCTATCTATCTATCTATCTATCTATCTATCTATCTATCTATCTATCTATCTATCTATCTATCTATCTATCTATCTATCTATCTATCTATCTATCTATCTATCTATCTATCTATCTATCTATCTATTAGGTGAAAAGTAGAGAACAACCCTATACCTGCACACTGCTCCCACTGTGGTCTAGGAGTTGAGGCTTTTCTGAGAAGGCTGTTTCTCTGTGTGCTGATCTGCTGATGTAAATTTAGCAAAGTGTCATATTCTGTCTTCAATTGGTTGAAGTCAGACTGTAGGGTCTCCAGCTGAAAAAGGAAAACTAGGGTTTAATTAAAAAAAATCTAGAAGTAATGGCTCATTAATATCTAATGTGATCTATTTGTATATTATATCTTGACTATTTCTTTCCATGATGAATACATTTTATACATTATAAATATAGTACACAAAAAAGTCAAAAACCAATAATTGAGAAAATCTATGTTTTTTGCATTATTGCCATTGCTAATATAGAGTATAGCTAGACATAAAGCAAATTAGCTTATAGGGCTGAGATTCTAAATGTGTAACAGTTAGACTTGTTCTGTTCATTTTAACTTAATACAATCAGAATACAAATGATGAAATGGTTATGATCTTGATGGAATACATGACTTATATGAGACATTGCCTTATACCTTTAGCAGGTTCTCCTGGTGTATGTGTTCTAGATTCTCCCAGTCCCTACGGGGAACCACATCTCCATATTCTGCATGCAAGTGGTTGAGCTCCGTCTGTACCTTGTTTAGATCCTCTCTACACACTTCCAGTGCCAGCTTTAGATTCACAGGATCCTCTAAAAGAGAAACCAGGAGTAAAAGTTTCCTAATGTTAATTATGCATTTCTTCTATTTGCTATCAAAGTGCCAATATTTGTCCAAAAACACTGAATTCTCAGGACTGTAATGCAATGATTGACACCATCCAGTGCGTAACCAGGCTCCTGTGGGCTGTAGCTCATGCTGCTGATGTTGTCAATGAGCAGCCTGCGGGCATCACGTTCCTCCCTGTACAACACATACTGTCTTGCCAGGTCCGCCTCTAGATATGAAACCTGTGACAGACCCAAGAGAGAAGATTATGTTGTAATGTTAAAGCTGTGCAGTGTCAACATTTCACATTTTGCAACTTATTTCTAATTTTAACCTATTCAATATATTTAATAAAAGTTAGGCTGCACATAATGTAATAATCTATAATTCAACAATTCCTTTCATTTACATATTAACATGTGGTTACTGTGTCATCAGAGCTACTGTGTTGCTTTGATCCAAGCTTTGTTTACTTTGTTCACGTGTATCCAGACCAGCAAAATTCTGTTAACTTAGACATTGTCACTATACAGGACCTAGTTTCTGCTATGCACAATTTGTTCAACACTCTCTAGCCTGTCTATTAATGGGAAGTCATCCACATAGTACCAGTGCCAGGTATATACTACAACAATGTGCCAACAAATATATTTTAATTTATTAATGAACAACGATAAGATTAGAAAGGATGAAGTCAGGAAGGCTTTGAAGAGGATGAAAAGTGGAAAGGCAGTTGGTCCTGATGACATCCCGGTGGAGGTCTGGAAGTGTCTAGGAGAGGCAGCAGTGGAATTTTTAGCTAGTTTGTTCAACAGGGTTTTAGAGAGTGAGAGGATGCCTGAGGAATGGAGAAGAAGTGTGTTAGTGCCGATATTTAAGAATAAGGGTGACGTGCAGAGTTGCAGCAACTATAGGGGGATAAAGTTGATGAGCCATACAATGAAGCTATGGGAAAGAGTAGTGGAAGCTAGGTTAAGGAAGGTAGTGGAAATTTGTGAGCAGCAGTATCGCTTCATGCCCAGAAAGAGCACAACTGATGCAATTTTTGCTCTGAGAATTTTGATGGAGAAGTATAGGGATGGTCAGAGGGAGTTTCACTGTGTGTTTGTAGACTTGGAGAAAGCGTATGACAGGGTGCCAAGAGAAGAGCTGTGGTACTGTATGAGGAAGTCAGGAGTAGCGGAGAAGTATGTTAGAGTGGAGTGGAGGTGGGACTGCATCAGGGATCGGCTCTGAGCCCCTTCCTGTTTGCTATAGTGATGGACCAGTTGTCAGAGGAGGTCAGACAGGAGTCTCCTTGGACAATGATGTTTGCAGATGACATTGTGATCTGTAGTGAGAGCAGGGAGCAGGTGGAGGAAAGCCTGGAGAGTTCGAGGTTTGCGCTGGAGAGAAGAGGAATGAAAGTCAGTCGTAGTAAGACTGAGTACATGTGTGTGAATGAAAGGGAGGGAAGTGGAACAGTAAGGTTACAGGGTGAAGAGGTGAAGAAGGTACAGGAGTTTAAGTACTTGGGGTCAACAGTCCAGAGTAATGGAGAGTGTGGGAAAGAGGTAAAGAAGCGAGTGCAGGCAGGTTGGAATGGGTGGAGAAAGGTGTCAGGAGTCCTGTGTGATAGGAAAATATCAGCGAGAATCAAGGGGAAGGTGTACAGGACAGTGGTGAGACCGACCATGCTGTATGGTTTAGAGACAGTGTCACTGAGGAAGAGACAGGAGTCAGAGCTAGAGGTAGCAGAGCTGAAGATGTTGAGGTTCTCTTTGGGAGTGACAAGATTGGACAGGATTAGGAAAGAGTACATCAGAGGGACAGCTCATGTTGGACGTTTGGGGGACAAAGTTAGGGAGGCCAGATTAAGATGGTTTGGACATGTTCAGAGGAGGGAGAGTGAGTATATTGGTAGGAGAATGTTGGACATGGAGCTGCCAGGCAGGAGGCAAAGAGGAAGGCCAAAGAGGAGGTATATGGATTGGAATGAGGATATGAAGCTAGTGGGGGGCACGGTGGCTTAGTGGTTAGCACGTTTGCCTCACACCTCCAGGGTTGTGGGGTTCGATTCCCGCCTCCGCCGTGTGTGTGGAGTTTGCGTGTTCTCCCCGTGCCTCGGGGGTTTCCTCCGGGTACTCCGGTTTCCTCCCCCAGTCCAAAGACATGCATTGTAGGTTGATTGGCATCTTTAAATTGTCCGTAGTGTGTGATTGCGTGAGTGAATGAGAGTATGTGTGTGCCCTGCGATGGGTTGGCACTCCGTCCAGGGTGTATCCTGCCTTGATGCCCAATGACGCCTGAGATAGGCACAGGCTCCCCGTGACCCGAGAGTAGATCGGATAAGCGATAGACAATGAATGAATGAAGCTAGTGGGTGCAAGTGTTGAGGATGCAGAAGATAGGGATAGGTGGAGAGAGATGATTCACTGTGGCGACCCCTGAAGGGAAAAGAAGAAGAATGAACAACATGTCGTGCTTTTGAATCAGTATCTATAAGAAAAGCTAGTTCATGCTTTGCTTATGCCTTTTTTTTTTTATTAATAAGGCCAAACGAAACACAGTAAGTCATGCTAGTGTAAAATTCTCTATCGTGAAGACTCTCCTGTGGCAGAAAACTTACTGTTACAAAGCACTGACAGCTAAGATTCATCCCATAAAAGCTACATACAAATCTCCTAACAGAAATCTCATCATATTTCAATGAGAATCGATTTTGTTTGTTAAACAACAGCACACTTACCAATCACATCGGAGAACTCAACAACTCTATGGTATAAATATTATTTAGCGATTAATCATTCTGAGCACTGAAATGGCGGTGATATAATAGCTGCGTGACAGTGTGTGTGTGTAGCTGGTGTGAAAGTATCACCCCAATGACACTGCTGGGCTGAGAAACAGTCCACCATCCAAATAATACTGAGCCAATGGATGGGATACATGGTAAGCTGGAGGATACAGACAAATTCAGTATGCAAATTCCAATAATATTTCCCTTCAATAGACTGTTTTTAAATGAAAAATAGGTTTAATTGTTTTATATTTGTTAGATAAAAATATCTCATCATGAGAAATATTTTTTTTAATCAAGATATCATCACTTGCTAAAATATCTTGTTTTTTGCAGTGTGGTCTGTTCGAGTTTTCAATTTTAGGCTCCTCTTGAACAATTCTTTTCCCACATTATCATGTGATGTGGAGTATATACAGTCCAGTTCTAACCTCTCCATCTTCTTACAGTTCAGTTTTGGTTGCCTTCATTTAAAGAATGTAAATCTGACACATGTTCAGGATTTGTGCTTCAGTGTCCTATAATGGAGAGGCATGGTGCCTTAGTGTTTAGCACGGTTGCTTTGCACCTCTTGTGTTTTGGGTTTAATTCCCACCCCACTTTGTGGAGCTTGCATGTTCTCCCTTTGCCTCAGGGGTTTCCTCCGGCTTCCTCCTCAATCCAAAGACATGCATTGTAAGCTTATTGGCATCTCTAAATTGTTCATAGTGTGTGAATGGGTGTGTGTGATTATGCACTGTAATGGGTTTGTATTCTGTGGGATGGTTCTAAAAAACACAATCTTAATGTCTTGTGTGAAAGACCAATAACCCTTGACAACGAAGCTGGACTGCCATCTCCCATATTTGTTTTGATCCAAAGTCAGTTTTGTTTAAGAGAAATTATTTGAAATCCCTAGTTCCAAGAGTCAGGTGACTGGTGTGTGTGTGTGATGTTTTTTTTTTGGCCAGTGGTCCATGAGGTTGAAGCCAAAATAAATGCCAAACCTGGGTCCGCAAAGCGCTCTGCTGCTCCTTCATGCTCTCAACAACTTGCTGCAGATGTTGGCGTTGCTGTTTCAAAGCCGTGATCTCAGTTCTCTCTTGCTCCCTCAGGCCTAGAATCTTCTCCTCACACTGTTCAGACAGCAGCACCATCTGGGCACGGAGAGGCTCTAACTCTTGGATCTGCTGCTGCAGATATACTGCAATGACATTTTAATCATTTTAGGAACTGCTACTTAGTCACAACAACTCCAAGCCTGCTTTTATTTTTAGAGGAAAATGTATACATACCTAGAGTAATTTCATATTCATTTTTGATGGCAGACAATAATGGCTTGTAAGTTTTAAAGCCTTCAATGAAATAGTCAAAAACTTCTCTGTATGCCTTCAAAGTGCAGAGATAAAGCAAGCATTTAACACCTGACCAACAACACAACCCTGCTACATATTACAGGAAATTGTCTCTGTGTATAAAATAGAAACCTGAAGTTTGAGCTGCTGGAGTTTGGGGCTATGCATGTCTAAAGATGCCAATTCTCTCCTGAGATAGCACTCCAGTTGTTCCAGGAACCGTGGCTTAGCTATAGTATGTCCAAATTCATCACTGTATCTGAGGCACAGGATGCATTATGAGGCAATAGACATCACTGCATTAATGTGAGGGATGTGATGTGTTATCTTCTACTAAAAATGTCTAGAAAATTGGGTTTATACAGTAAAGCAGTTTAGGAATTTTACATTATTTATTCCTCTGTACGTTCAGGTTTATATACATAATGCTTATATGATAGTGATTGTATTAAACATGTATTCTATAGGTAGAAAATATAAAATATGGATCTACCCATGGTTTCTGTTTGCTCCAGAGCAAATGTGTTTTTGACTGGGTTGCTGAACAACCTGTGAGCTGACATGGGCAGGCCAGGTGGAAAGATAGCCAGAGCAACATCCATCTGTAACCTGAATGAAATTATATCAAGAATGCATTGAAGTCTATAAGTCTGTGAAACAGAACAGGCATGATAGGGTACATACTAAGTTAGGAATTAACTTACTTTTAGGATTTTAGACACAGATCCCACTTGCCCTTGAGTCCCCTTGCTTGATGAAAGCCTGCTACGAATACAGATAGTACAGAAATAGTTGAATTGGTAGGATCTTTTCAACACTAACCCATAACAGTGAATTGTGGTTTTAATGAACTCAATGAATATATTCTGCTGTCATTTTTAGGACTACTAGTAATGGGAAATACTGGCTATTTCCAGTGAATTACATCATTTGACTTTTGCTTTTCACAAAAGACTCACAAAAGAATCGACTCTTGCGATTCTTTTCAACACCAGACAAAAAGTATGAAATCATTCCATGAAATATGTATTACTAACTATATACCAAATGAATATATTAACGTTACTTTGCATTTTATATTTATTGTTTTATATTTAGATGCAAAAAGAACATATTACATTTGATTAAATTACACTGTACTACATTTGTTTATAGTAGAAAGAAAAGAAAAGAAAAGAAAAGAAAGAAACGAAACGATTCAAACATAAGAGTCGGCTCTCAACCTTCACCTAAAAGAGTCGGTTCAAAGAGTCGAGTCGTTTATGAATCGTTGGCAACAAAACAGCAGAACTCCCGAATAGGACGGCATACAATGTCGTTCGTTTGTTGCTATTCCACTTAAACACCTTTCTTTGCATTTATTTAAAAGATACTAATCTGTCATTTTCTATAATAGTTATCCTTGCCTTTCAAACGTTGAGAGAGGTGGCAACTGAATGTCCTTCTTTATAGACATGAGTAGTTTAAATATATATGTATTAATGAGAATTCTCTTCTCGTCCTTTAAATGTAAAATATTTATGCGTAGTTTATCTTGCGACTTTATGTTACGTTGCGACACTGTTGTTGTTTATGAGCGGTTGCCATAGTATTGAAGGACCCAAAAGTTGAAAGAAGGCCTTTTCCTTGCCCAATATAAACGAATTTACTGTTAATAAGACTTGTTAGATATGTAATGAAATATGGATTTTTTTAGGAAGCATAATTGCCTACAATATTATATTATTTTCATTTGCCGTTATACCAGCTATCAGCATTTCTGGTTTGTCTTACAATTTCATTAAGGCAATATTTAGACACCTAATAAATTTCACGCATGATCCATGAACTTGTTTTTCTGAGCTTGTTTTCTACCCTGTATAAAGTGTAAAACATATAGAAAAATAAGAGCAGCTTCCCTAATAATAACATATTATACAGAATAGTTATGAATATTGTTATACTGAACATCTTGAAAATAGGCGCTTGTTATTTTGACACCACTAAATTAAAATAACGTACAATATAACTACTCTAAATAAGTTCGCGATTAATCATTAAAAAAAACAAGGGTTTTGTGATGCGCTAATCTGTATTAATATTTGTAGGTCATTGGCAAAACATAAGGATTAGTATGATCTGTTACATAAAGAGAGTACCTAGAGAAAGAAGTTGGGTCTAAACTGTGACTAAATATAAGAATATAGATTCTGAATGATGCCTGCGCGTGTATTTAATAAGCGAGTAGCAGATGGCATGAATGTGCACTTATTAATTTCTAAAACTATATGTGAGCTACACTTCTGTCTCTGTTCCATCAGAGAGCTTCGTGTACAACCATTTATGGGTATTGAAGTTGTAAGTTTCCCTGCTGGTCATCTGTGTTTATTGCGAAGGACAATGCCTTGAACTACACTACCCATAGTGCTCTGCGTACCTTACTGTAGACCGTTGGTTATCCGGGGATATCGCTACTGCTATTTCTCCTCAGTCTATCGTTCTCCCTTTTAGAAGATTGACACAACTAGGTAGGGAAAGCAAAGAAGGGAAAACAAAACATAACCAAAAATGGCAGAGCTTGGAGCAGGCAGCCTGTTACAGGGGGATCCTGCTTTAAATGACCAAGAGCAAGAGCTAAACGAGCGTTTGAAGCGGCTCTATCCGGCCGTGAACGAGGAAGAGACCCCCTTACCCCGGTCGTGGAGCCCCAAGGATAAATACAGCTACATCGGGCTGTCGCAGAACAATCTGCGGGTACATTATAAAGGTACACAGGCGGGACACTCTATTTAAAGCGTCTTTAACTGTCATGATTTGGGCCTCGACGTTCCCCAAGGAAACGGGCGCTGTGTTTTTAGTGGAATGTGATTATGTGTCTGAAATCTCCCTGATCTGCTCTGAGCTTATTTTCCGTCCCTCTGCTTTGTTTCAGCAGAGGAAAAGACGAATTGCCCAAATGGTTGACATGTACAACAAACCAGCTCAGAGTCCGGCTAGCCTCTCAGTAGCTAGCTAGTTAGCTTACGCCAAAAACATGCTTACAGCGAGCCTGTCTTGTTTTGCAATATAACGCATTACAGCGCTGACTTTGCTAACTTGTTCTCCCAGAGGAGAATTTTAAACCAAGACATTTTTAACTTATACCAGTCTTCGCCCTCATTTTTTTCAACTAAATTATTCAAAGTGTTAGCAAGCCCTGCATTGCCCATGGGAATACAGGTAACATTAACCGGCTAGATACTCTCTGCTGAAGCGTTTTCCAAATCGCTGATTTATACACGAGTGTGTCATTTTCATTACTTTTCATGAAGAGCAGCAGCGAGCAGAGTGTACAGGTTTAATCCAGCGAGCTGTCATCTGGCCTGCTGTCGCTAAAGGAACAAACTTGGATGTTTTCTGTGTGATTTTTAGCGAGCTAGATATATTTAGTTACACATACTAGTCTGTGAGCTCGGTCGTGTGTGTGTGTGAACTCAGATTGGTTGGATTAAGCATTTGAGAAACTCTCAGTTGTGGATTACTGGAACATTTAAAGTGTTTTAAGCCAATGAAATCTGGCCTTAAGGCCCCTCAGTCTCTCTCTCTCTCTCTCTCTCTCTCTCTCTCTCATGGCAGATGCACTGTGTAGTGTGTTGAAACACTGACGTCCCCGATCACACTTTGTTTAAGCTCCCCTTTTTTAAATATCTGACCTTTCCGACAGGGGAGCTGATTTGTTCAGGCTGTCAGAATGCACAGCGCATCAAGCTGAGCTGCATTAGCTATTTATGAAGCTGTTAGAAAGGGTCAGGGCGCATCGCCCCACTGAAAAGACGATAATTAGATAAAATTACACCGTGGCTCTGAAACAGGTAACATTCATCAGTCAGGCATGGCAAGCAGAACAATTACAGCACCCAACACTATTCAATAATACAGAAATCAACAAATGACTTTCGTAATAGAGAAATAAAAGACCCGTACTGACGTAAATAAGAGCAGTCAGATCCCTGTGCTGCATGACGTCACTCCTGTTGCAATGACGTCACACAAGACGCCGAGGTTTTAACTGCTGTATGGAAAGACGTTTTTCAAAAGTAAGTTCATATTCATTTGAAACCGCGTTTTCTGCTTATGGACACAAATTGGCTTATAAGTCATGACAATGCAAATCTTATACACTGGTCAGGTATAACATTATGAGCAGTGACAGGTGAAGTGAATAACGCTGATTATCTCCTCATCATGGCACCTGTTAGTGGGTGGGATATATTAGGCAGCAAGTGAACATTTTGTCCTCAAAGTTGATGTGTTAAAAGCAGAAAAAATGGGCAAGCGTAAGGATTTGAGAAGGTTGGGCAAGGCCGAATTGTGATGGCTAGACGACTGGATCAGAGCATCTCCAAAACTGCAGCTCTTGTGGGGTGTTCCCGGTTTGCAGTGGTCAGTATCTATTAAAAGTGGTTGAGGAGGGATCAGTGCTGAACCGAAGACAGGGTCATGGGTGGCAAGGGCTCATTGATGCACGTGTGGAGCGATTGATCAGACGAGCTACTGTTGCTCAAATTGCTGAAGAAGTTAATGCTGATTCTGATAGAAAGATGTCAGAATACACAGTGCATAACAGGCCAGGACTGTTTTGCCAGCAAAAGGGAGACCAACATGATATTAGGCAGGTGGTCATAATGTTATGCCTGACTGGTGTATTATTATTTACATGAATGTACAATGGTTAAGCAAAGTCCATCTGCAGTCACATTTCTCATGCGTTAAGAGTTTTGCCTTTGTCATACCGAAATAGCAAATACCCTCTGCGTCACGTTATGGAGCCTGCCAAAATTCAGACCAACTTGCAATTCCCTTTAAATTTCCGAAGCCTTGCACAGAAAACTGTCCATCACTGTTAAAGGTGGGAGTATACCATGTGGCATGTTTGTGTTTGGATGTGACTTTTGCTTATTCACTTGTATCTTTTGTACAGGTGTCATAAATAGCACCAAATTCTTTGTTTATTTAAAAAAAAACAAACAAACAAAAAAAAAGCTGCTGTATGTTTGAAATTGGTTTAGTCAAATGACCTCAGTGTTTTAGGGCTTTAGTCCCTTAGTGTTCTACTCGGTGCAATAGTGCATCTAGCCACGAATACAGAACAAATAGTTTGGAGTTATTCTCATATTAAATGTATAGTTCTTCAATTCTGGGATTAGATTAGTTTTTTTTTTGGCCACTCGTTCTGTGTTTGTCCTATTAAATGCTCTCATGCATGTCTCACCCTGGGGTAGATTTTGACTGTGTGTGTGTTTACCAACCTGATGCTGGGGAATAAGTAATGTCATCATATTTAAAATTTATTTTATGACACACATCCCCTGCTGCTGATTATCAACATGTTAAATAATTATTTCATGATGTTCATAAAAGTCATCATTATGATTTCTCCATGCACTATATAGCCAGAAGGATGTGGACAATTAACCAGCACACCCATACATGCTTGTTGAAAATCTAATTCTAGATGTGCTCCTGCTTTACCGTTATAATATGCTCCACTCTTCTGGGAAGGCTTTGTGTTCACTCGGCCGCCCGAGTATTAGTGAGTTCAGACACTGATGTCGGGTGAGGAAGTCTGGCACATAGTTGTGTTGGTTCATCCCTAAAGTGTTCACTAGGGTAGAGGTCAGGGCTCACTCAAGTTCCTCTACACCAAACTTTGACAAGTATGTCTCCAATGACCTGGCTTTGTGCACTGGGGCTTTTGTCAACATGTTTGAGCTTCTTAGCTCTAGTTAGAGTTGCAGCTTACAGATACATTCTAGATAACTTCAAACCTTCCAAATAGCCGATTGAACACCTTCCCTAGTTGCTTTCTTTTACTCAGTTTTCTTCTCATATGAAATGGTGAATTAGCCAGTCAGAATCAAGTTTTTTTTTTTTTTTTTTTTTTTGAATGCTTCTAGTGAGCCTGCTACATTCAGAGTACAGATATATTGATGTGAATGAGCAGGAGAAAAAGAAGGGTAGACCTGGTTTGATAAGATGAGATGTTTTTGTTTCTCACTCTTATTACCGTGTGTTTTTAATTATTTTCACTGGAACGGTCATTTTTTAACGTTCATCTTAACGTTATTAACATACCAAGCTTGGTTGATGGTAGCGACACGAGTGTGTCCTACATGACAATTTATATTTACAGAGTGATTTTATTTAGCATCTTCATCTGTTGTTTATATGAACTGTAATACAGACTTTCCTTTTTTATCAGCATAATAACATGTATGGCAGGATAGTATTATTATTATTATTATTGTTTATTAGGTAGATATTTAATAATGGTGCTTAATTGAGATTTTCCCAACATCTTAGTATGATTAGTATTGACAGAAGCATGCTCTTCTCGGCTCAGCTCGGCTCTTTGTCCTAATCTGAATCCAGGCACCTTTTGTCCCAAGGCGTTTCCATCAGCTCAGCTTCGTACAGGATTGAAGCCGCTACTCCCCCTCGCCCTGGTGATTTCAGTGCTATTTTGGCTAGTGTGCCCCGTTTCCGTTTCTCAATGCTGCACTGGGGCTAATGGAGTCGCTGCTTTGTCAGGATAAGAGCTGTCTCGGCTTTAATTAGGCTACCAGCATGGCACAGCAATCCACAATGCCAAAGCTCTGTGTTAGAAATACTTTCAGATTTTTGGATTGAGGTTTGTATAGAGAGTTTACCCGATCCGTTTTATGGTTTCATGCCCCATAGAAAAACCAAAAGAATCCTGAAAGAAAAGCAAGGAGTCTGGATGACTGGCATCGACGCACAATCAGGATCAGCAGTGTATAGAATTGTCATGGTGGAGTGTAGAATGCTTAACTCGTGTAGATACCATAGTATGAAATCTCAGCAGAGGTCATTATGCAGATTCAAATGATGTGGTGACAAAACCTACATACACACAACACACTTACTTTTCTGTTTACCCAGTTGTAGTAGGAGAATTACCTCAAACACAGCATTACTTTCACACAAGAAAAATGCTGTGTACACACACACACACCTCATATGTACACACCATAAAGACCAAAATCTGACTAATTCATTGTGTGTGTGTGTGTGTGTGTGTGTGTGTGTGTGTGTGTGTGTGTGTGTGTGTGTGTGTGTGTGTGTGTGAGAGAGACCAGGCAGTAGATTTGTGATTTACATGCTGTGATTGAGGTCTGCAATTAATTTGAAATTTCCCACCTACACCTGGTAAAAAACACCAAAATCTCCTTTCACTTCCTCAACTTCAGGTCATCTTCTTTACTACCATTTATCCTTCTCCATTAACAGAGTGATGTGACTTTTTTGAGATGGGAATCCTCTCTAACAAAGTGGCTAG
>JAUCMX010000004.1:15193950-15283593 GCA_033459395.1 Hemibagrus guttatus
AGGGTATGTATGAGAGTGTGTGTGTGTGTGTGTGTGTGTGTGTGAGGGTATGTGTGTGTGTGTGTGAGGGTATGTATGAGAGTGTGTGTGTGTGTGTGAGGGTGTGTGTGAGGGTGTGTGTGAGGGTGTGTGTGAGGGTGTGTGTGAGGGTGTGTGTGAGGGTGTGTGTGAGGGTGTGTGTGAGGGTGTGTGTGAGGGTGTGTGTGAGGGTATGTGTGAGGGTGTGTGTGTGTGAGGGTATGTGTGAGGGTATGTGTGAGGGTATGTGTGAGGGTGTGTGTGAGGGTGTGTGTGAGGGTGTGTGTGAGAGTGTGTGTGTGTGTGTGTGTGTGAGGGTATGTATGAGAGTTTGTGTGTGTGAGGGTATGTGTGAGTGTGTGTGTGTGTGTGAGGGTATGTGTGTGTGTGAGGGTATGTGTGAGAGTGTGTGTGTGTGTGAGGGTATGTGAGAGTGTGTGTGTGTGTGTGAGGGTATGTGTGAGTGTGTGTGTGTGAGGGTATGTGTGAGAGTGTGTGTGTGTGAGGGTATGTGTGAGTGTGTGTGTGTGTGTGAGGGTATGTATGAGTGTGAGGGTATGTGTGAGTGTGTGTGTGTGTGAGGGTATGTATGAGTGTGTGTGTGTGTGAGGGTATGTGTGAGTGTGAGGGTATGTGTGAGTGTGTGTGTGTGAGGGTATGTGTGAGAGTGTGTGTGTGTGAGGGTATGTGTGAGTGTGTGTGTGTGTGTGTGAGGGTATGTGTGAGTGTGTGTGTGTGTGAGGGTATGTGTGAGTGTGTGTGTGTGTGAGAGTGTGTGTGTGTGAGGGTATGTGTGAGAGTGGGTGTGTGTGAGGGTGTGTGTGTGAGGGTGTGTGTGTGAGGGTGTGTGTGTGAGGGTGTGTGTGTGAGGGTGTGTGTGAGGGTGTGTGTGAGGGTGTGTGTGAGGGTGTGTGTGAGGGTGTGTGTGAGGGTGTGTGTGAGGGTATGTGTGAGGGTATGTGTGAGGGTATGTGTGAGGGTATGTGTGTGTGAGAGTGTGTGTGTGAGGGTATGTGTGAGAGTGTGTGTGTGAGGGTATGTGTGAGAGTGTGTGTGTGAGGGTATGTGTGAGAGTGTGTGTGTGTGAGGGTATGTGTGAGGGTATGTGTGAGGGTATGTGTGAGGGTATGTGTGAGGGTATGTGTGAGGGTATGTGTGAGGGTATGTGTGAGAGTGTGTGTGTGAGGGTATGTGTGAGGGTGTGTGTGTGTGAGGGTGTGTGTGAGGGTATGTGTGTGAGGGTATGTGTGTGAGGGTATGTGTGTGAGGGTATGTGTGTGAGGGTGTGTGTGTGGGTGTGTGTGTGGGTGTGTGTGAGGGTGTGTGTGAGGGTGTGTGTGAGGGTATGTGTGTGAGGGTATGTGTGTGGGTATGTGTGTGGGTATGTGTGTGGGTATGTGTGAGAGTGTGTGTGTGAGGGTATGTGTGTGAGGGTATGTGTGTGAGGGTATGTGTGAGGGTATGTGTGAGAGTGTGTGTGTGTGTGTATGACAGTATTTTGGTCAGGGGGGAATGGATGTTCTGGAAGCTCTACAGCATCTCGGGCACAAAAAAGATGATGGAGGGGCGTGTCTTAGAGGTTGAGTGATGTTGGGGTGTTATCTATTCACCAGTAACAAGTAATGATTATACAGAGTGGATGTAAGCTCTGAGAGGGTGTGTGTGTGTGTGTGTGTGTGTGTGTGTGAGAGAGACCAGGCAGTAGAGACACATGACAAAACAGAAAATCAGTCAGGGTCGTCTTGTGCCTCTGTGCTGTCAGATCGCATGTGTTTTTGTTGCTGGTATTAATAGAACAGAATATATGAGAGGATGGGTGCAGGAGTGAATGCATGTGTGTGCATTTTTCAGCTTGCGTGTGCGTGTGTGTGTGTGGGATTAGCACATACAGGGTCGTCTGGCAGTCCTCTGCTCGTGGAAGTGAGCTATAAATAGGCTTTGTGTATGTGTGAGCGATGCAATCTTTTATTATGGATGTTTGTCTGGACATGAGGGAGGGAGGCCTGCTGTGGCTCAGAGGACTGAGGAAGCTAAAAATAGTGGTGATTAATATTGCTACTGTATTCAGAGAGGATGAATATTCACTCAGTTTATTAGGCGTAATATAATAGCTCAGCATAATAATAGACCGAGTACGGAGTAGTGCAGCATGAGCAGCCAGCGTGCTGTTAACTCAGTTCCTTATATGTAACTGCCATCACTTTCAGTTGTGCAAAGTCAAAATTCTTCGAGACACTGCAAACCTTCTCAGATGGCACTACATATTTAGCCTAGATGATTACAGACCTACGTCAGTAGCAAATCATTTCAGACCCAAATGCATTATATTTGCTCGTCATTCATCCCAATACTGAAATAAGTAGCTTAGTCAAGCTGTGTCCCAAATGATGTACTGTAGTCTACGCACTTGCACTAAACACATTGCATCTAGTGTGCATTTTGAAGGGTATTGTCGTGCTCAAATGGAGCACTAAAGGAAGTATAAGCCGCTTCCTAGTCAACGGCAAATGACATCATACGCACGTAACGTGACACTGCTGGCTTTAAATTCGCACAGCGTGGGCTAAATGAAAAGATAATTGCAAGACATCTCGTCTGCCATCAGATTTTTTCTCGTCTAGCATCAGCACCTGGTAGCTCCGCCCCTCTTCTACTACATAAGCAAACCTGCAACCGTGGAATGCATGAAATGTCCAACATCCCACACTATTTAGTGCATAAGTATGCGATTTGGGACGTAATGTTAGTATCAAGTAATCAGAGGCATCATGGCATATGTTCTGCTTGACATCCATATCTGTTAATGCTACAAAAACCCTCCGGTACTCACTTCATGCAGCCTAAACACTCAGTGTCTGAAAGCACTGTCAGTGTATGCATGTGACAAGGCTGTAAGATCTAGGATATGTCTGCTGGGAAAAGTAGATCCTAAATCAGTCTCTGTCTCTGACGCATCATTATAAGCCTCTCGGCTTTAGGTGGTTGCACAGTGGATAGTAGATGGTCATTGCATTATGTTTTTAAATGTGTTGGTTTATCGTTGTCTGATATGACCCACGGATCATGAATACTGCATCTGGCTTAAGAGAATGTTTTCAGATGGAAAACCTAGACCTAAACCTCATTCCATTTCTAGTTACACAATACTGTACTGTACTTGTAGTGTTGTGTTGTTCATTTGCTGCCAACACACAAACACGCATCAGAATGTCGGAATGTAAAATCTATTTTATTTTAGTTTTTATATCTTTTAAATACCTCAATGTTACTACATAAATATTATCATTGCTGAAATATTTTAGCATATTGTGTTGCCCGAGCATCATCATCTCTAACCCTGGTGCCTGAGGCTGGTCTGCAAATTGAAGCTGAAGGATGGAAATTATTTAGGATGGATGGATGGAGACAGTTTGAGCAGTAAACAACCATTTTACTGGCATTTACAGTGCAGCAGTTGAAGTAGAAATGGCATTGCTGATGCTGCTAACCTTGTCTGAGGAGGTAAATAGCTGAAAAGATATTTCATTTCAGGCCTCTGTTTACGTTTGACCGGCTCTTCCATTCTTCGCACATGGATTAGTGAATTGGATTATTGATGGGTGTCATGGAGGCTTAGTGGTTAGCACGTTTACTTCGCACCTCCGGGGTTGGGGTTTGATTCCTGCCTCCGCCCTGTCTCCTTAGAGTTTCCTCCATGTGCTCTGGTTTCCTCACCCAGTCAAAAGATGTGTTTTGTTGACCGCTTGGCATCTCTAAATTGTCTTGTTTGTGTGTGTGTGAGTGTGTATGATTGCGCTCTGTGATGGACTGACACCGTCCAGGGCATCCCCCGGGTTGTGGATGGATGGGGTTATTGACATTTTGACCTGATCCCAGATTTGTCCATTATTTGAAGCTGATATCTGACTTGTTAGCAAGACCATAAAGTCTAACTGGCTCAGATGCAGACTTATTCAGCAGAAACAAGATAAAATTTCGTATTTACTAGTGTTTTAAATACGCTTAAAAGCTATGCACGTCATTGATTACTAAATATGTTGCATAAATTGTGTGAAGAAAACAAAATTTGCAATGTCCATGATTTGAGCTAGCAGATCATAGTCATGTATGTCTATGGATAGTGAGCAGTGGTGTAATGACATGGTGTATCATATCACACTGTTTGATACATCTGCATATCAGGCTATGCATGCAACAGGCTGCATAAGAAAGTAGGTTTAGACAGAAAAAACACGTCTCCTAAACGTGCTGCTTCTCATGAGCCTGTAAGCTGGGATACTAACATACCAGTGTATTAGCTCATATTAAACAGCTATGGACATGATGAGAAGGAACTGGAAAATTCCCTCAGCACTTAAAGGCAGAGGTGTTTAAATTGTAGGGCGTGCCCAGCTGCAGTAGTGTGAGATGGAAAAAAAGAAAAATGGCCATTTCAGACCTGCCAAACTTTACACGTTTTGCACAGGAGCTTTGCATGTGAAGAATGGAACACAAATCTGGCAGCTTTAATTTTCCCCCATAATAAAACTGGCAGATGAACTAATCGATACGTGACTGATGGTGGTGCAAATGTTTTGAGCTGCCCGCTTAATGCGGGAGCTTTGCTTTCTTTCACTCTAAATTGACTTGGTTTTTCTTTTCTTTTTTTTTGGACAGAGAGTTCTCTCATGTTCATGCAAAGTGTGTCTTACTAATGCTACGTTCACACATCTCTGCAAGTTGCCGGTTGCCAGTAGGTGTTTCTATTACTGCTTGCCATAGTAATAACGTTTATCAGTGGGGTGCAGTTAGCATTCCAAATCAGTTTACTTCCCTCTGTAATGAAACATTCTGGATGGAGAGCGTTTGCATATAAGCAGGTGGTGTGTGTGTCTGTGTGCGCGTATATATATATATATATATATATATATATATATATATATATATATAATATATATATATATATATATATATATATATATATATAAAAATACACATTTGTAAATAACTTTACCCATAATATATATAAACAAGCTGGCTTTTGTTTAATTGCACTTTTTAGTAGTAAGCTGAAACTTAGTGACCATCACCATAACTGCTCTAAACTTCTCCATGCACTGCCTCTGCTGAACATCTGCAAGCATACAGCAAGTCTAAGCCTATCAAAATCAAACTGATTAAAGAAACTGAAAAACTCATTTCTGTCAGCCGCGCTGGAGCCGAACTGAAAGGCAGGGACTATTACAGCGATACGGGTTCCTGCCACACAAACATCACTGACTCTCCTTTCCTCACTGAGTGTCACAGCTTGTGCTGTTCAGAGCATTTTTAAAGGAGCAGTTTGGAACTTCTGGAGCCAACAAGTAGATTTGCATTTATAAAGAGAGCTTGATGGACAGCTCAAACCTACCGGTGAAACCGTATACCTTGAAAAGCCTGATCTGGTCTGAGCCTAATGAATCATATGTTACTTAACAAATCATAGAAAAACAATATGACCTAGATCAGACTGTAATAATTCCACATGGGTTAATGGGGTTCTTTAAAAGCACTTCAGAACTCTGTTGAGTTGTTGAGATAACTGCACAATCACATTTTGCATGGAAAGGGCAGATGTATTGAGATTCGTAACCATGCGCAGTGCGTCATGAGGATGAAAGCTCGGAGAAAAGCCGCTTAGTGGTGTCTTGAGAAGATACGTCTACAGATGAAGCACAAATAAGCAGTGCCTAAATGCGCAGGTTAGGTTTCCATCTTCAGGTGATTAAAACATTCAGAGCAATACAGGAAACATGATGATGAAACTTTTCTGTGATCCACTTAGACTTTTAGCAGCATGTTTAAAGAAAAAAACATTCAAATGCTGTACATGCTTCCACCTCCAGGATGCGTAATCAGGAGGGGGTTTCAAAGAGTAGGCATTCTTGCTACGAAGCCTGATGTGTCTTTGGGGTTGGGGGGTTATGGTGACTCAATGTTTAGCATGTTCCCGGCTTGGGGGTTCACTGCCTGCCTCTGTCATGTGTGCTATGAGCTGCTTCTTCTCGTATTTTGGGAGTTTTCTCTGGATACTCTGATTTCCTCCCAAAAACATGTGTTTTCTGCTCACTGGATCCTCTAAATTGTTCGAAGTGTGTGTATCTTTGTGATTGTGCCCAGCGATGGTTTTGCACCGCATCCAGGTTCACCTGACCCTGTGTAGGATTGTACTGATTGTAACATTTTATGCTTTAGTTAGTTGTACAGGTTAGTTGTGCCTTGGGCTTCCTCTTACTGTCACATTTTTGCCAGTGTGTGAGAGTGAATGTGTGTTTGTGTGTGTTGGAGTGAACGTGTGTGCGTGTGTAAGAAAGTGAGAGTGTGTGTCTGTCTGTGTGTGTGTGAGATTGTGTCTGTGACCTTTGTCTGCTTGTGAAATGATGGGCCTATTTTCAGGCCCAGGTTCTAGGTTTGGTCTCATGTGGTTTCAATAAATAGGTTGCGTATTCAACTTTAAGAAAGAATGCTAATCAAGGTAAAGTTTTTGGCTACATCATTCTGAATATCATATGACAGCCTAGGAGAGCTGATCTCAGATCAGCATTCACTCTGTCTCTCATGGTCCCTCATTTCAGAAGTGTGTGATCTTGAGGATTTACATGCTTTGAAATAAAAACAAGAAATTTGTGCTTGCCCAAGTGTACTAATTGATACAGCGTCTGTGGAGTAATGATGGTATTACAGTGAAATTACAGATTTTCACCGAGCAGAACTGTCACCGGTTAGGAAAAGTGTGTTTTGTCATGGCAGCATGTAATTTGAGAAATGCAGCTGCCTTTGAATTCTCTGTAGAGGAAAAACCCTGAATCAGTGACTCATTGTTTTGTACTTATACACTCCTTTTCCAGGTCACGGCAAAAACCACAAAGACGCGGCATCCGTACGAGCTACCCACCCAATCCCCGCCGCCTGTGGCATCTACTACTTCGAGGTGAAGATCGTCAGCAAAGGGAGGGATGGGTAAGTGTTATAAAGGCTGGAATTACTGAGTGGTGTGATGCAGGAAAGTAAACAGTAGAAGCGGGCAGAACGTCACAGATGGCTTTCAGCAAACTAACGCTGCATTCATGCATCCTTGTAAGTGATGCTTAACAAGTTGTAATAACGTCATTTCCCACCTCAGGATGTTCAACATGAGAAGTGGAATTTCAAGTCGAGGTAGAGTTTGCGGGGCTTTTAACTCGTCGTAAACAGGGAATTAGTTGCAACGCAGCATAATTTAAACCTGCGTGCCTGTGGAAAGTAGTGCAGTAGTCTTATTACATGTGCCACTGCAGAAAAGTGGGAAAAGGGTTGAATTAATGGATGTAAATATGGCAATGTTATGTGAAAAATATACTGAATATGATTTAGGGCTTGGGAATATGATGATAGAACAGCAATCACAGGTGTAAGCATGCTCAACATTCATTTGGATAGAATATGGTGGGGTTTTGATTGAGTACATTTCTGTGATCCTTCCATGCCTTATAACAGCATTTAATAAAACAAAAGCTGTGCTTTAGAATGTAACAAAAATGTCTGAAGCATGTTTTCTCTTGAAAGTGGGAAGTTGGAGCTCAAAATTACTTTGTTTGACCTCTGTGCATTTAAATGGGGGCAAAAGGAAAAACACACAGATGCCTCCATCATGTTCGTCTTTTATTAACCACAAGCTAGCCAGCTAACTGCCAAGTGCCGTACATTTTCCTCCTCAAATCATTCAACTGAATAGTCGATTTTATAGATTTTTGTCTGTATGTTGATTGATCTGAAGCAAATCCTTATCTATGCAGTCTAACTCATTTATAGGTTAAGAAGTGCTACTTTGTTTAGGAAGTGCAGCATTTGTTTTTCTCTGAGTGATGTGTGCAGATCTAGTGTTTTTGAACGCTGGGCTGTCTACTACTGAATATGAACTTCCTCATCGCTGTGGTGATTTGTTCATCCTGCAGGGAGTCAGTGTGGAAAAGCTTCGTGACTAGCTTTTTCTTCCTGACAAGAGAGTGGGCCTTCATTTGCCAGTATTATGCAGTATAGAAATGTCTTATGATATGAAACAGAACCACCCCTAATATGATTGTGGAATAAGTGTAGTTTCAGTGCTGTTTCTAATTTGATGCAGTAGTTTGTTTGAGATTATGTAAGTTATACAGAGATCCTGGTTTTAACCTTTGTTCTCATTTCTCACTGTTGTTTACAGGTACATGGGCATTGGACTGTCAGCCCAGGGGGTCAACATGAACAGACTGCCGGGTGAGTTAGTGGGGGAGGTGTGTGTGTGTCTCTGTGCTTCTCAGGGAGCAAACATGACTCTTGATCTTTGGTGGACAGGTGGATTGAAGTTTTAACTGAGGGTCTGGGTGGCTGGATGTATCAGGCTTGTTATATCGTTTCTCTGGTTTTTGTTAACAACCGATTCTTGTGTGTTACATAGGGTCGTATGGTGGCACAACAAAATTCTGATCCATTACTTTTGAGTATCATAACTCATATTGATCAAATAATTCAGCATTTGTTTCCTCTTAGTCTTATTGAATATGGACGCTTCTTTCTGTAAAGATAAAGAGCAGTTCACCTGCATAGTATGAATGTTGGCTTTATAGTTGTCCTCATACATTTACATATGCCTTGCAGAACCTGTGAAATGTTAATAATCTAAAAAAAAAGACAGAAGGTATCATTAAAATGACAATCTATTTATTTGTTTGTTTGTTTATTTATTTATTTATATTTAGTGCCGCCCTGAATAAGTCAATTTCACACAGATGTTTATATATTAATAAGACAAAATAATACCTGAATTTACACAAATGAATCAGTTTAAAAGTTTACATATGCTTGATTCTTAACACTGCATCCTGGATGATCAGTGACTGTTTTTATGTTTTGTGAGAGTTCTTCATGAGTCCCTTGTTTGTCCTGAGCAGTTCATCAAAAAATTCCACCTGCACATTGTTTGCTCCTCCAGCTTCTTCTGCATATTTAACCCTTTTCTAACAGAGGCTATTATGAGTTTGAGATTCATCTTTGATTACTGAGGACAGCTGAAGGACTCAACTATTACAAAATATGCAAACAGTCACTGATGCTCAAGAAAGCAACACGTGCATTAAGAGCCAGGGAAGTGCTTAAAAAAAAAAGGAGCATAAAAAGTCAGAGGGGTGTAAAGTTTTGAACAGGAGCTTCAGTGTAAATTTAATATTTTATCTACTAGGAAACATGTAAATATCTTATGTAGCACTTGAAGAGCAGTACTAAATGAAAAGATTTTTAAATAATCTATTAATTTATATCAATCATCCTGTTCAAAAATGTACACCTCTCTTTCTATGAACCTTTTTTTTTTTTTTTTTTTTTTTTTTTTTTTTTTTTTTTTTAAATGAAATGATCATTTTGCCGTTTCTGTGAGGCATATATAAACTTACGACTATATTGTATAAAGCAGTTCTAAACATTTTGTGGGGTTGGAGTAGAATACTACACCTAGTAGCTTTTTAGAAGGGATTATATGCTATGAATTTGAAGTAACCAAAACCATCTCTGCAGATCTATGATCGTGATAAAGTGACTTCCATTAAAATGTGCCTTGTTTGGCTACGGATTAAACCACTTTGATTTCTATCATTTAATTTGTTTGTGGTTTGGCATGATTCTCATCTCCATTCTTTCCGTACCATTGGTCTGTTTTTTCTGACCATCTCTCCGTGTCCTGTCTCAGTGTTACCACTGCTTTAAACATGCCTGAACATGTGCTGTACGCAGAATGACCCTGAACCTCTCCTTAAACACTCTGCAATCCAAAACACATTGTAACACAGCTCTTCAAGAGAATGCATGAAAGATCATTTCTCCAAATTCCCAAACCAAGGCCTCAGTAGACAGGCATGTGAGCCAGGAGGAAATATTCCATCAGCCTTTTGTTCCTCAGTGGATTTAGTTCTCAGGCACAAACATGAGGTTTCTAATGATATGGAAGCTAAAAATGAAAGGATCAGGAGTGCCATTTCTTTCTTGCTAAGATGTTCGTGTGCTAGTCTTGTGGAATGCTTGTAGTGTTGTGCTGGTGGTGGGGATGTTGGGAATAGCTTAATTGGATTGAGTGTCATTAAACAATTCAGTGGATTTGCATGTTTAATCTCCCTCTCTCAAACCACCCAATTAGAGCAGCTTTGTTAGCATTAATATTCACCAATTGTGTAACTATAAAAGGTGCATGTAAGAGTAGATAGTTAGAGATCTTGAAATGGAGAGTAAGCACATTTTTCTGTCTGTTTGTCTTAAATCATTCTCATCAATTAATTTTGTTATAAGCCTTCTTAGCACTTCACTAATCACACCAGAGGGGTTAAAATGGTGCAACAAATTAGTTCATATCTTTGAGAAGCCCACATTTATATTAATGTACACACCAGAGTTTAGAAATCTTTAGAAATCTGGTTTCACTGATCAGTTATCTTTAATAAAACATTGATCACTTCTGCTACAATATTTTTTAAGTGCTTTGTTTAAGATGCTAAAATATTTTGCTATGTACACAATTTGACAGTATGCTCTAAAGGATGTGTGGACTTTGACATCTAGGGAACTATGTATATCATTTGCAGTGCTTATCATTAGACTTATCATGTAGTCGCTTACGGAAGATAATTTAATTAAAAGTGCTGGGAATCAACTTTGTATCTAATATGATTGTTTTAATACTCTGATCAGCCATAACATTATGAGCAGTGACAGGTGAGGTGAATAAGACTGATTATCTCCTCATCATGGCACCTGTTAGTGGGTGGGATATATTAGGCAGCAAGTGAACATTTTGTCCTCAAAGTTGATGTGTTAGAAGCAGGAAAAATGGGCAAGTGACTGGATCAGAGCATCTCCAAAGCTACAGCTCTTGTGGGGTGTTCCCGGTCTGCAGTGGTCAGTATCTATCAAAAGTGGTTCAAGGAAGGAACAGTGGTGAACCGGCGACAGGGTCATGGGTGGCCAAGGCTTATTGATGCAAGTGGGGAGCGAAGGATGGACTGTGTGATCCGTTCCAACAGATGAGCTACTGATGTAAAAAACTGTTGTAAAAACTATTTTTTAAATGTATTTGTAAAGGGTGGAAGAATGTGACATTCAAACAGTAAAAGTGGTGTTTTGGGCAAAGAGGTTTGTGTATTTTCATCCCCAGCTGTGGTCAGTCACATGACTGCTCCGGGATCGCTTGCCTCTTGGTTTCTCCATGGAGTTTGGAACGATCTGGAGTGCTTCTCCGAATTCTACATTGACCGACTGAATGAGAGTGGGTGATTTATGCAGGACTCGCTCCCTGTGCTACTCTTTGTTTCAGAGTGTTTGGACTATGATGGAAGAGGAAAGATGCTTATTCAGGTTGCCCTTTTTGTTAGTTTGGTGTTGGAACAAGGTAGAATTCTAGCATAGGGGTTCTACAAACAGGTTTGCAATTTTTGTCTTTGTTCAGTATCAGTGGTTTCTCCTTATTATTATTTCTGCACCTAACACTTTAAGTGTGGATACATACACTCACTGTTCACTTTAATAAGAACACCTGCACATTCATGTCAGTATCAAAACCAGATACAGGTCATGAGCTACACTTAATGTTTAACATTAAAAAAGTGATCTCTGTGACTTTCAACCATGGCATTGTTGTTGGTAACAGATGAGCTGATTTGAGTAATTTAGAAACTGCAGATCTCCTGGGATTTTCACACACAACAGTCTCTAGTGTTTACTCATGATAGTACCAAAAACGTCCAGTGTGCAGAGGGTCTGTAGGCTGAAACACCTTGTTGTTAAAAGAGATCAGAGGAGAATGACCAGACTCGTTTGAGCCAAAAAGAAGTCTGTAGTAACTCAAATGATCTCTTTATAACACATCAAACCCTGAGGTGGATGAGCTTCAACAACAGAAGACCACATAAAGTTACACACATGCTGTCTACCAAGAACAATAACCTGAGGCCATCATGACTCCTGGTTCGATGTTTTGTGCATGCTGAGATGCTTTTCTGCTCACCACGGTTGTACAGAGTGATTATCTAAGTTTATGATGTCCTTCCTGGATGCTAGAATCAATCTGGCCATTTTCCTTTGACCTGACTTATCAACAACATGATTCCACCCACAGAACTGTCACTCAATGGGGTTTTTTTTGCACCATTTTGTGTAAACTCTAAAGACTTTTGTTTGTGAAAATCCCAGGAGCCCAGCCCATCTGGCATCAACAACCATGCCACAGTTAATCACAGAGATCACATTTTCCCCCTTCTGATATTTGTTGTGAATATTAACTGGAGCTCTTGAGCTGTATCTGCATGGTTTTATGCACTCTGCTGCTGCCACATGATTGGCTGAGTGGACAACTGCATACACATGCAGGTGTATAGGTGTTTTAAAGTGGATGGTGAGGGTATGTGTGTATTATTTGTATGCTCTCGTGTCTTGCACCCTTACGTTGTAGTGTATACCCTTATCATCTGTACAGACTATTTATTGTCGTTTGCTGCATCTCATTTTACTGCACCTTTGTGCCAGCTACGAATGCTCAGATAAAGCTTAGTTGTTCTGGTATCTAAAATAAAATGTCTTTTGAGATCTGATGAGATCACATTATATGCTCATTGCTCTGTGTGTGTCTCTTTGGGGGGTGTTGTGTTATATTTGGAGCCAGTAACGCTGAGGGAATGATGTTCATGGCTTTATATTTCTGTCAGTGCTTTTCTCCAGATTAATTTAATACCTCACAGACATGACCTATCTCTCTCTTTTTTTTTTTTTTTTTTTTCTTTTTTTTTTCCTCTATTTTTTTTTTGGGTCCAATCTGTCAGTCCAATCTGCCTCTCAACATAGCTTTTAAACTGGTAAAATGTTCGTGCTTAGTGATGCCAGACTGTTCACACACCACCATATGTGACGCCTAAGCCTGGCATGAACAAGTCACATTGGAATTCACAGTGTCTGAGGTGAACAGTAAGTGTTGCAGAGAGCTGAGTCACTCATGTGGCCCGGGTGGATCTAAAGTGTCGTCTGATGCCCCTTGTGGCCGGATTAGGTGTCTCATGCTTTATCTTTGAAAAGGTGTGAATTTCCTTGATCTCTGCCATTTTAAAGTCTAATTATTGTTATTTGTCTTTCTATCCAGGCTGGGACAAACACTCCTACGGTTACCACGGAGATGATGGGCACTCCTTTTGCTCCTCAGGGACCGGCCAACCATATGGGCCTACCTTCACGACGGGCGATGTGATTGGCTGCTGCGTGAACCTTATCAACAACACATGTTTCTACACTAAGAATGGACACAGCTTGGGTAACAGAGCAAAAATGCTACCTGTCCTGTCAGAGCATATACCTGCTGACTAAGCATACAGCCATGGCCTAATAGCTCGAAACCTGCTGAACTTGAAATGATTTTTTTTGCTTGTTTATTTGTTTGGTCTTAGTGGATGTTCATCTTTCTCTTTTTTCATTCCAGGTGTGGCTTTCACAGACCTCCCAGTAAGTGACACATTGATCAATCTTACAGGCTCACATACCGAGACAGCTAGTTTTTACTGCCGGTTTTATGGGGTGGTAATGTGCTTGGGTTCTCTAATGGAGCGCATGATTAACAAAGTAATTCGGTAGTAGTCCACGTGTATTGACTGAGTAACTAGTGTGAAACCATGTGCTCACAAAAAAACAAACAATACCTAGAATTTCTATGGCTTCTCTTATACCTTTTTCTTGGTGTCCTTGTAGTTTTTTTGTTTAATTTTTCTTTTTTGCCCCCAGCCCAACCTCTATCCTACAGTAGGGCTACAGACTCCTGGAGAGATTGTAGACGCTAACTTTGGCCAGCATCCTTTTGTGTTTGACATCGAGGACTACATGAGTGAGTGGAGGGCAAAGATCCACAGCATGATCGCTCGCTTCCCTATCGGAGAGAGACTTGGAGAGTGGCAGACAGTGCTGCAGAAGTGAGGACCTGTTTTTATCACTATCACATCATCAAAACTACTGTGTTAAAGTCTCATGGTTGTATGTACCCCTGCTTACTATACAATTTACTCTATAATTACTATATAATTCACTCTATAAGATCCTTGGAGTGCAGTTATGAGCCCCATGATCAGGTTTTGGCTCCCCAGCTTAGTCTCATCCAGCATGTATTTCTATGGTGTTAAAGTCTGGTTTGGTTCTAGTGTTGTATCTCTCTCTCCAGCAGTCTTTCTGTGTGTATAATTTAGTGGTTTCCTCTCAGCTGCTAAAATAATACAGCTGTAGTTGTTCTGTATTTCCAAAATTATAAAAAGGCATTTGTTAACCACAAATTTGTTTTTAGATACACCTTCCTTAGCTACACTCGTTGACCCAAAATCTACCATATAAGTTCACGTTATAAGTCTATTTTTATTCCCAATGTGTTCTCCTACACTCCATATATCAATGCTAAATGCAGCATCAACTCGTACCATAGATTTTGGTGGGGCTGGGCTATATAATAATAATGACAATATATAATAATGACATTGCCTCAAAAGAAATTAAGCTTAACAATATGCTTTAGAGAACTTTACAGTGATTTTTTTTGTGTAACTCACTAAGCATTTGAGGGCCACCATAGTGTACAGTGACCATGTATGGTGCATACCGTCATCAACATATAGTCTAGCAGCTCATTTTGAGTGGTTTTAGACATTTTTTCAGTCGTGTTTGACATACTGTTGAGCTGACATGTTTCAGTGAGATCTCCAGCCCAACCATCTCAAAAACCACAAAAATACCTGAAACTAGCCCCAAATATTTGGTCATTGGAAAAGGGAGACTGTTTTCTTCGGCCTTTTCATGGAAACCCCCCCCCCCCCACACACACACACATTTCTGATGGATGGATATACATTAATTAAGCTATAACATTAAAACTACCTGCCTAAAAATTTGTAGGTCCTCCTTGTGCTACTAAAATATTTCTGACCCTTTGAGACATAAACTCCACAAGAGGTGATATCTGGCACCAAGACGTAAGAGCAGATCCTTAATGTTTTCAGACCCAGTCGTGTAGCCATCACAATTTGACCCTGGTCAGATTTTTACTGCTTTTAACACGTCATCTTACAGAACTGACTGTTCACTTGCTGCCTCCTCTTGACGGGTATTATTTTAACAAGAAAAAGGTGAAGTAAATGTTATTCATTTCACCTCTTGATGGTTTTATTGTTATGGCTGATCTGTGTAATTTATACCATAGTGCCATTTTCTCTCTCTTTGAAATACTTGTTACAGTAGCAATGGTTCTATACATCATAGACACATACATCATAGTAGAAATGTATTAGATTTCATTCAGATTGTTTACTATAAAACAAAATCATGGAAGCTGTGTAGTACTTTTAACTAGCACAGTCTTGCACACTTGTCATTAACTGTCTGTTAGCTGCTTCTTTCCTGAGCATGGGGTAGCACTAAGCTTGTCTCAAAAGTGTGGCAGTGAGCACGCAATTGAATGCTGGCTCATATCTGTCAGAGACAGTCACTCAAAATAGGTAATTAATATTTTTAATCAAATTTTGAACATGTTGTGAAAGTACTTTATGAAGATTAATATTTGTTGAACTGAATTTAACCCCTCGATTTTGCAGTGTGGCTGTGGGGATTTGTGCTTGTTCAATCACAAGAGCATTAGTGAGGTCAGGCCCTGCTGTTGGGCGAGGAGGCCTGGCACAGAGTCAGCGTTTCAATAGACCCTTTTTCTGTTAGTAAACATTGACGTGTTTTGGTGGGCAGAGCTTAGGTGGAGGCAGAAAGATTTCCCTGACCGCTTTACAAGCAGTAGTTATCAACTTTTGTTAGTTTGTTTTTAAACAACGACTGGTCAAAATCCGAATTTATCTGACTCTGATAGGTCACTCACTGACTAGGATCGCGAATGTTAATGATGGACGGAACCAGATTGGCCAACCCGTACATGCTCACTCAATCGATGGATGATGTGATGACGGTTGAGTGGCCTGACATCTACACCTATCTGATAGGAAAAACCAAGCATGTGTAGTTTTAAAAAAAAAAAAAAAAAAAAAAAAAAGTGAAGGCGTATAAATCATTATACCAGTTAGCTAACTTACGTGCTAAAAAGTTAGTGTTACATGAGAAATCATTTAACTTGTTCCCCAATTTCTGATTAGTGGAGCATGCATAAGAAATATTTAGAGACGTAACCAAACCATAAACCATACCAACGAAAATCAATAGTTTCTTTAACCTTATCTGATACGAAGTGTGTGCTACAAACGCGAGCATTTTTGATGATTGTTTCAGTCCATTCTGCTCGTTTTATTGTGTTTAACCACAGCTGTCGTCGTTTTTTTTTTGTCTGGCAGTGGTATGTGATAGAACTTCAAATTGGAGCCTGTACTCCATTCTCTCGATTCTGTCACCCAAAAACACAAAAAGACGACATTTGTGTTCCTTGTGTAGCCGACTCTGTACTGGTTTGTGTTGGCCACCTCCAGTTTTCCCTTTGACATAATTGTGATGTTGGCACAAAAAGGGTCTATTCATCCCAAAGGTGTTCAGTGGGGTCAAGTCAGAGTCAGGGCTCTGTGTAGGCCACTAGAGTTCTTCCACACCATCCATCCATTATCTTCCGCTTATCCAGAGCCAGTTCGCAGGGGCAGTATTCTAAGCAGGGATGCCCAGACTTCCCTCTCCCTAGACACTTCCTCCAGCTCTTCCGGGGGGATTCCGAGGCATTCCCACTTCAGCCGAGAGACATAGTCTCTCCAGCGTGCCCTTGGTCTTCCCCGGGGTCTCTTCCCGGTGGGGCATGCCCGGAACACCTCCCCAGGGAGACGTCCAGGAGGCATCCAGAACAGATGCCCGAGCCACCTCAACTGGCCCCTTTCGATGTAGAGGAGCAGCGGCTCTACTCCGAGCTCCTCCCAGGTGACAAATCTCTAAGGGAGCGCCCTTCAGCTTTCGGCTCAGCTCCTTCTTCACCACAACAGACCGGTACATAGACCCCATTACTGCTGCCGCTGCACCGATCCGTCTGTCAATCTCACGCTCCATCCTTCCTTCAATTGTAAACAAGACCCCGAGATGCTTAAATTCCTCCACTTGAGGGAGGAACTGCCCTCCAACCTGGAGGGGGCAAGCTACCTTTTTCCGGTTGAGAACCATGGCCTTAGATTTGGAGGTGCTGATCCTCATCCCAGCCACTTCACACTCGGCTGCAAATTGCCCCAGTGCATGCTGTAGGTCTTGGCTTGAAGGAGCCAACAGGAGAACATCATCTGCAAAAAGCAGAGATGAAATCCTGTGGTCCTCAAACCGGACTCCCTCCAGCCCCTGGCTGCGCCTAGAAATTCTGTCCATTAAAGTAATGAACAGAACCGGTGACAAAGGACAGCCCTGCAAGAGTCCAACATGCACTGGGAACAGGTCTGACTTACAGCCGGCAATGCGAACCAAGCTCCTGTTCTGGTCATACAGAGACCGAACAGCCCTTAACACGGACCGCACGCTCCCAGAGCACCTCCCACAGAATGCCACGAGGAACATGGTTGAATGCATTCTCCAAGTCCACAAAACGCATGTGGACTGTTTGGGCAAAATCCCATGAACCCTCAAGAACTCTGTGGATGGTATAGAGCTGGTCCAGTGTTCCACGACTAGGATGAAAACCGCATTGTTCTTCCTGAATATGAGGTTCGACTAACAGTCAGACTATCCTCTCCAGTACCCTGGAATAGATTTTCCCTAGGAGGCTGAGGAGTGTGATCCCCCTGTCCAGATGCACTGTCCCTGACCACCACGCTTTGTTGCAGAGATGTGTCAGGCAAGACAGCTCCACAACATCCAGAGACTTAAGGTACTCAGGGTGAATCTCATCCACCCCCAGTGCCTTGCCATTCCTCACAAACTCCTCCTTCAGGACCACACCTACCCCATTTCTCTTACTATCCACACCATAATAAAACAGCTTGAATTCTGTTCCTATACTACGAGCCTTGCTACCCTTCCACCTGGTCTCCTGTACACACAGTATATTCACCTTCCTTCTCTCAGCCAGATCTCTACCTTTCTATGTCATAGTACCAACATTCAGAGTTCCTATTCTCAGGCCTACTCTCTTACCTTTCCTCTTCTCTCTCTGTCTGCGCACTCTCCTCCCTCCTCTACTCCTTCAACCAACAATAGCCCAATTTTCATCGCCGCCCCGTAGGTCAACAGCGCCGATGGCGGTCGTTGTTAACCCGGGCCTCGACCGAACCGGTATGAAATTTGTACTGACGATTCGCATGATCAAATTTGGCAATGTTTTACGCCGGATTCCCTTCCTGACGCAACTCTCTCTATTTATCTGGGCTTGGGACCGGTACAGAAGACACTGGACTGTGACCCCCATGGCTAGATTAGAAATCATGATACTACTTCATACAAAGAAATTCTAGGCTATTGTATAGTTTACATTTTGTAGCAAAACTTTGAGAAAAGCACTTATTTGGCTGTGATGGTAAGATGTCCACAAACTTTTTGCAATATAGCATACGTACAAGTGAACCAAGTGCAGTGGTGACACTAACATGACAGTGTCATTGCACTGGTAAGAAAGTATCAGCAGTGATGCTGGGGTTTTTTTTTTTGTTTTTTTAAACGCTGTAAACATACTTTGCTTGTTCATTTTATTAGTATATAATTAGACTTATAGCTCTAACATGTCATTGTCACTTTTGTATTGAGAATAGTCTACTATCCACATGCTGTCTGATCAGTGGTGGTCTGTGTAGAGTGGTGTAATGGGTTAGAAAGAAACTGACACGTGGTGCATAGCAATAGATGGGCCACAGTTAAAAACTGTTACATACAAAGTGTACTTTGGGAAACCATGTACCATGATAAGGACTGCCGGTCTGAAACAGATTGGTTGTATGAATCTTAGAGAATTTATAAATATTCACCATGCACTGTATATTGCGTTGATAAAGGATCTTGGCTTGATGTCTATTGGATGAACTCCGTGTTGGCATATTAGAAAGCGAGCATGAAGCACCAAGGTTTATTTGATGAAAAACGTTTCTGATTGGGAATGGTAGTGGTAACAGCCACGGTATGAGTAGGAGTACAAGTAGTTTTTTTTGTTTTTTTTCTCTTAATCTCCTTCCACCGGAAGATCTGTGCATAGGCCTGCATGTAGATCAGGGATGTAACGGAATGTGAATACATTATTCAGAACGAACAGATTCCTGCATCTTGTACAGATACTAATCAGAGGCACACAGTTGTTTTGTTTTCTTATGTCTCCACCTCCAGTATTTCTGTTCCCCCATCCATCGAGAATGAGTGGTTGAATTTTTTATGTGTAGGATTTATAATGAATTAGATTCCATCTTGTTTACTTTTACAAAGGTGTTACTTACATCTTCATGATAAAAATCTCATTTTCACCATCAATCCATCCTTCTCTCTGTCCATCCATGTGTCTGTGTGTCTTGTTGCGTCTTGCATTGTGCATCTTGCGACATTCTTGTTAGTGTGATATGCCAAGAACGAGTCTTTGAGTGTGTGTAGGATTTTATAAATATGTATTTATCAGTGTAACCAGTAGATGAACTGATTAAATTTTTTACTTTATCCAGGGTCAAGGTCACAGCAATTTCAAATGTCTGAAATAGTTTTTTTTAGTAGCTTCCTTCATGGTTGAAATATCTTTTAAGGGTACTTCTAGTTTAAAAATTAGTAACAAGAAAGACTGGACTTGGTGGTGGTGGTAGAGGCATTCCCATAAACGGCAGTGTCTGTGCATTTGATATGTTTTGGATAAGGTCACCAGGCATCTGAGATGGACTAAAGGTATTTGACAAAGGAGACAACAAAAAAAAGTAATGTAAGTGAGAGGTTTTTAATTTCTGTGGACAAGCAGTCAGAAGTTTTACTCATGGATACAAATGTGACTAGTCAGATATGAAACGTCGACGACATTTGGTGTGTGATGGATTTGCATTTCATTCATTCATCGTTTGTAACTGCTTGGTCAGCCCAGGCCAGGCTTAATTAAAAATCCAAATACAAACACTGAACAGATACAGAAAGTATCAATGCATTATAGCCCTTTAAAAAACTTAATGTTGAAGGAACAATGAACATGATGCCATGCTGTCTCTAACGTTTGTGTGTGATGTTTTCTTTAGTATGGTATCCAGCTACCTGGTGCATCATGGGTACTGCGCTACTGCCATGGCCTTTGCCCGAGCCACAGAGACCATGATACAGGAGGACCAGGCCTCCATAAAAAACAGACAGAGTAAGAATCCACATGCAAACCGAAACACACACCCATAGCCTCCTCACTCTCACCATTTGTTCATCAACAACCTCTTGGAGAAGGTAATTGATGAACAGACCTCATTTTCAGGACAATAATAAAATTAGAAACCCCAATGCTGGATCAAAACGTCTTCTATTAGACTCTTTAGCAGTACAGGTAATGGACAAAATGTATGCACTCTGATTGGGCTAGAAATATATTCATGAAACATAAATATATGTTCAGTGTTGGGTTGCTTCTGTCATAAGTGGAGCATGTCACCGATACTACATTTTCAACACACATGCATTCACCAGCCACTTTCAGGTACTTTTCTGTTTGTGTGGCAGCTGCACAACACAAAATCATGCAGTTCCTTTTGAAAGTATTGGAACAGCAAGGCCAATTTATTTGTTTTTCTGTACATAAAGACATTTTGGTTTGAGATCAAAAGATGAAAATATGGTAGGATCAGAATTTCAGCTTTCATTTCCAGATATTTATCTGGATATGTTTAGCAACTTGAACATGGCACCTTTGGAGGCAGAACATCACATTTGTACATGGGCAAAAGTATAGGAACAGATAGCCTTAAAGTAAATAACACAATATTTGGTTGCACATTTCTTGCTTGCATGATTTCCATCGGGCCAATGATCCACCAACATCATTAAGCTGTCACATTCTTCTTTTGTTATGTTTCTTATCTATAAACTTTATAATTTGTTTCTATACTTCTGTAAAGCTTTGAGACAATGTCAATTGTTAAAAGTGCTATACAAATAAATTACATTTAGAAAATAAATTAAATTGAATTGTTTTTCTTTGGATCTCTAACTCAATTATTCTCAGTGTATAGCCAAAAAAAACTGGACTTGTCATTTCTATATTTTCTTATTTTCTATTTTTGTCAAAAGCTTTATTGAATATGGTCTTTTTTTTTATTATGATCATCATAGGTTCTAGCATTTTGACAGCAAGGCTTTGCACAGATGGTAAGTGTGTGTGTGTTTCTCCTGTATGTGGGAACAGGAATACAGAAGCTTGTATTGGAGGGACGTGTTGGAGAGGCCATCGAAGCCACACATCAGCTGTACCCCGGACTCCTAGAACGCAACCCCAATTTACTCTTCATGTTGAAGTGAGTTTCTACACACACACACACACACACACACACACACACACACAAGTCTTTTACTTCTGGAGTCATTTACTGAGCTAGTTACCCTCAGGTTGACGGCATTGTAGCAGTGCAGAGGCTGAGCATATGTTGGCTTAGCTAATCTCTGTGTCTCTGTGCCTTTTAATGTTATTAGACGAGCACTTAATTCTGTCCTAACCCACAAATGAGCAATAGGCCCTCTAATATAATTCACATAATTTTTTAACTGGATACCTTGCATGTATACTGTTGTCAACAATTTAATTTCTACTAGCCAATCAAATATTAAAAATGCAAATATTATAAATAATACAAGATCTAGATGATTTAAAGTTTTCACCTTGCTTGTTGCTCACAGCTAAGAAATAGTCACACAGCCTGTTTTTACTAGACACTATTGGAATCTTCCAGTGTGTTCCCGTTGCTGCCATGTTTTTCCATTTGTTTTACCCAACAACCACCCTAGTATTAATTTAGCCTCAAACATTTATTCAAATGTATTGATAAGATCCATAAACATTTTAATCAAATTTTTTTCTATAGAATTTCTTGGTAATTTGGTTACATTTTAGTGACCAATACCGTATAGTAAAGTAGGCGATTCTGATAGCACTTCTCCAGTGCAGCATTAAAAACCAGACCCATCTGTAATTGAGACCGTGTGTTTCTTTTCCTTTGCTTAACTTAATCGGTGAAAGTTTCAATAGAGGTTATCAGATAGTGACTTGGGTAGTGAAATACTACTCTCATATTCGTCTGAAGGGAGAAAAAAATGGTCATCCTCTCTGGAAGGGAGAGATGGCATATTAGGGATAATCATGACTGTCTGCGAGCTCTTGTATGTGGAAGAGGGCAGATTGTCCTCTGAGTCTGATCTGTTGCTCTGCAATGCATAAGCAGCAGTTTAAAAGAATGTGGTTGACTGATGAATATTAAATAATGAACAGAAAACCAAACACGGAGATGTTTGAGTGCAATAATTACCAGATTAATATTAAAAATAAAAAATGGAAAACCCAAGCTGTAGAAATATCTTTCTACACTGCTTGTGAAGCCCATATGTAACTCTTATAGCCTTTATATTATATATCCTATTGCAAAAAAAAAAAGTAATTTAGAAATTGCTCCAGAATATGTCTGACTTTACTTGGATCACAGGGAAGGAATCAATTAAAACTAATCTGAAACATTAGATTGTTGTTTAAAACTATGGTGAACAATGGTGTCTCTAGGAAAAGGCCTTTTGGACAGAGTAATGCACCATTCACACCTGGCATAAACATGCATCCTTTGAATCACAAGTGGACACTCGGTCCATCACACTTGGGATTATGAATTTGTCTTCACTGACCACTCTGCATGATCGGATGACATACATCGTTTCCGCTAAAGAAAGGATGTCAGGCACAATTGTCATTTGTCTGCTGCATTTTTTTTTCAGGCTTATATATGAATGAGAGATGAGATGCCAAATGAAACTGAATAGCAGCTGCTTTTGTCTCTGCTGTTCTAGCATTGTTTTTAATCCATTAGCCTACTGGCAGAGAGCTGTTCTGTTCCAAACAATCTCGCTATAATTACAAATTTTCCGGGTTGGGCAATGACTCATTCAGTTAGTTCTTAAATTAGCGCTTAAAAAAATAAAGAGGTCTGTGTGCTTTTCTTACTATATTACCTCTTCAACAGAGTTTTTAGACTGATGATATTCCTAGTCAGTGACTTAGTAAAGCAGTATCAGGATGTAGTTATTGATAAATCGCTTTGGATAAGGGTGTCTACCAAAAGCCATAAATGTAAATGCTGTTAGTCCTTCATTGTTGTCCGAGACTATGAATGTGATGGGTTCCTGAGTGATTGCGTCACAATACGTTTTCAAGACTCATTTGACACCATTCACACCAGCACATAGCGCTGAGCACTTGTGATCCCATCACGCAGGGCGCATGCTAAAAGCACGTGATCACTTTGTAGCAGACGGTCACTACTATACTTCAGCAGAGGATTTGTGTACTGGTAGAAACACGAGCTCAACCAGAGGCATTAATCACGTGTGTTTTCATGATGTGTCATTTGCAAACAGGCTGAAGGAGCAATATCTGCTCATCTATGTGAGCTGGTTCTCTTTTTTTTGTTATAGATGTAGCCAAGCTGTTACACTACAGTGTGTTTTTAATCAAATGGCTTCCATGGAAACGTGTTTTCAACATCTGAGCTGTTCGATAGTGCGAATGGTGAGACGTGGGTTTGACTCTTGGCTGTGTGTATTAGGAGACATGACTGGGAGGATTCACCTAAAGATGTATTGCATAGTCAAGTTTTATTAATGGAGCCAATCAGTTATCACAATAAGAGGAAGTGAATCTTTTTAATGGAGCTCAGACAGATGGCACAATAACATTGATGTAGGGATGAACCATTTGGGAGCCAGAAGAGTCAGCTGTTATTGGAGACCTCAGCCAAGTGCTCTGACTTGCTGATAAAAGACGGACAGCAATCTATCCAATTGTCTATAGAACATCTGCCCTGTTTTTAGGGTTTGACTCTGAACACTCAAGTCAGAATGATGAGATATAAAGTCAAAATAATCACATAACATTCTGAAATAGCAAGTCATTAAGGTTCTATTCAGACATCAAACAAAAGTGGCCCAAATCCAATTTACTGACCAAATTTTATGTTTTTTGTTAGACTGTTCGCCCTATATTTTCATTGTGGCTTATGTCTCATATTAGTCTGTATAGATTGTGCTTCTAATAAACCCCATAACTACAAAGGAACAATGTGTCACATAATGTGTTCAAGCTTGCTGTAAAAAGGGTCTTTTGATTTTGCTTGAACAGAAATATCACCTCAAATATTTGAGGTCCACTGCCTCACAATTCCAACAACTGAAATCTTCACTGTTGAATATATTGTAGGAGAAGGCCTTTCATAACATAGCAGGTCAGGTGGTTTGATGTTTATTAAAGTGGTCAGATGTCATAACTGATAGCAGACGAGATTCAGATCATCTGTATTACCTGCTACAGATAAACATATACTACCTGCAAAGGCTGCCTGCTTTCACCTAGAATAAAGAGACAGGGGTGATGTAGTGTGTCCACACTAACGTTATTGAATGTTGAAGGTACCTCTTTGAGTGAATCGGCTTAATAGGACGTGCTGTCCATGGCAGTACAGACAGTGTGAGAGACACTCACTTATTGCATCACTTTGACAGTCAGTGTGACTGATATCACAAAATTCTGCACTGCCATGCTATGAATGTCAGTCAGGGAGTGTTAAAGGATTTCAGAGATATCTGAATTGATACCTGATTGGCTTGAAGATGTCACTCACACACGCACATGCACAAGCATGCATGAATGCACACAAAGTGATACAACATAGCCATCTTGTCTGTTTCAGGTGTCGACAGTTTGTGGAGATGGTGAATGGTACAGACAGTGAGGTACGATGCTTTAGTGTTCACTCCCCCAACAACCAGGACAGTTATTCCGGTTCCCCAAGTCTTAGCCCCCGGCACGGAGCCACCAACCCCCACCTGCACAGCACAGGTAACACACAGTGTTGTTGTTTTTCCCTACATAAAGGCACCTTCACATTAAGTCATTAGTATGTGCACTGTTATTTAGCTGAAACATTTGAGTAGGGCTAGTTACCATACTCTGTCTAACAGGACTTAAATAAATACTTAAATAAACTTAGATAAGTATTTTAGCATCAGTCACAAAATGCATTGGAAATGATGAGAGGGAATCTTATTCAAACGTTCAAAAAGTCTGTAAGTGAAAACATAGATGCTTTTTTTCTTCTACTGTACTCAGTATGAGAGTCAAACACAGAATATGCTCTTTAAATAACAAAACATGCATAGAAATGAAACAATGTGGGTTTAAGCACTAACCATATAACAGAAGTATAAGAACATCAAACCACTTCCATGTGTGCATGTTGAACATCCCATTCAATTCATGTTATAATAACCACCATACATTGGAAAGGCTTTCTGTTAGATTTTGGAGTGTGGCTGTAGGGATTTGCTCATTCAGCACAACAGCATTAGTGAGGCTGGGCACTGATGCTGGGTAAAGAGGACAGTATAGGCATGTAGTCAACATTTTAATTCATCCCAATGTGTTCACTAGGGTTGTGGTCAGGGCTCTGTTCAAGACACTTAAGTTCTTCCACTTCAAAATTGGCAAATCATGTCTTCATGGAACTCGCTTTGTGCACTAGGGAATGGAAGGAAATCTTAATGCTACAGTGTACAAAGACATTCAAGACAATTGTACAGCAACAATTTTAGAAATTCTCACATATGAATGTGAAAGTCAGGTATCAACATACTTTTGGCTACATGATATCTTTTAGTCTTACATTATTCTTTTCTTGCATTGTATATAAAGTGAAATGTACACAGACTTGGACCCATCAGCATGTGAGAGTAACAGTTGTGTGTTATTAGCTGATAGTCACATGCATTTACGCCATGTGTTGGTGCTTACTGTCCAACAACATATTGTTCTAATAAAAATAAGATTGCCAAAAATACCTCACATCTAAAGCATGTTGACTTTTTTCTTGCTCAAGCTTGTCTTGGAGTGCTAATTGAGTGGTAATTGAGTTTGGCTGTGCAGTGTGAACAGTGCACTTTATAACCATCTTCCACCTTGACCAGGCGCAGAGAGTCCCACGTGCAGTAATGGTGTGACGCCTTCTAACAAAAACAAGGGCCACACCAAATACCCCGGAGCTGGCTCCGCCTCCTCTTCCCCTTCTTCCTCACCCTCCTCTGTCAACTATTCTGAGTCCAACTCCACAGACTCCACCAAGTCCCAGCCACACAGCACCACCAGCAACCAGGAAACCAGGTAGAGCAGGAGAAAGAGAGAGAGAGTGAGAGTGGGCACACTGCACATTTCTAAACCGAAGTTTTCATTCATGCATTTTGATGTCATTAATTTGTATTATATAGAATTGTCGTCCAGTACTATCTGTTTGTGTGTGTGTGCATTTGTGCACAGTGATAGTGAGATGGAGATTGAAGCAGAGCACTACAGTAATGGAGTGGCTGAGAATTCCTCCACTCGCATCGTAAATGGCACTTACAAGCACCAGGAGATCATGCAAGGGGATGACAACAGCGTGGGAAACGGAGTAACAGGTACGCACAAGTAGTAACTACTAACAAAACACCTAGATAGGTCTGCTTGAACGTTTGAAAGAATTGATATCAGCACAATATTTTTGGGCCTAGTTTATACCTTAACATTACTGTGCATATTGTGTATAGACTCCTACACTCACTGTGCACTTTAATAGGAACACCTGTACACCTGCTGATTGATGCAGCTATCTAATCATGTGGCAACAGCACAATAGATAAAATTATGCAGATTCATTTTAAGCAGTTCAGATAATGTTCACTAGATGAATGATCATTCAGAATGAAGAAAATTATTTTTGTGACTGACAGTGGTATGGTTGTTGGTGCTAGATGGGCTGGTTTGAGTATTTCAGATGCTGCTGATCTCTTGGAAATTTCACATTCAACAGTCTCTAGAGTTTAGACAGCATGCTGTGGGGAGGGGGGCATCCTGTGAGCAGAGGTTCTGCATGCTGAAACACCTTGTTGATAAGAGAGATCAGAGGAGTATATGCAGACTTGTTTGAGCTGACAGGAAGTCTATAATATCTCAAATAATCATGCTTTACAACCATGTTGAGTAGTTTCAGACTGACATTCTCCAATGTCATATGACTACATACAGTGGTGTGAAAAAGTGTTGGCCCCCTTCCTGATTTCTTATTGTTTTGCATGTTTGTCACACTTTAATGTTTCAGATAATCAAACACATTTAAATATTAGTCAAAGATAACACAAGTAAACACATCATGCAGTTTTTAAATGAAGGTTTTTATTATTAAGGGAAAACAAAATCCAAAACTACATGGCTCTGTGTGAAAAAGTGTTTGCCCCCTAAGGCAAACCCCCTATGAGCTCAAGCTGAAGCAAACTTGGGTTCTGCAGCAGGACAATGATCCAAAACACACCAGCAAGTCCACCTCTGAATGGCTGAAGAAAAACAAAATGAAGACTTTGGAGTGGCCTAGTCAAAGTCCTGACCTCAATCCGATTGAGATGCTGTGGCATGACCTTAAAAAGGTGGTTCATGCTCAAAAACCCTCCAATGTGGCTGAATTACAACAATTCTGTAAAGATGAGTGGGCCAAAATTCCTCCACAGCGCTGTAACAGACTCATTGCAAGTTATGGAAAACACTTGATTGCAGTTGTTGATGCTAAGGGTGGACCAACCAGTTATTAGGCTTAGGGGGCAAATACTTTTTCACACAGGGCCATGTAGTTTTGGATTTTGTTTTTCCTTAATAATAAAAACCTTCATTTAAAAACTGCATGATGTGTTTACTTGTGTTATCTTTGACTAATATTTAAATGTGTTTGATTATCTGAAACATTAAAGTGTGACAAACATGCAAAACAATAAGAAATCAGGAAGGGGCCAACACTTTTTCACACCACTGTATCTGTGTGAGCAGCCCTTTTCAAATATGAATTAAAAGTATGTCCACGAATTAAAAAGTAAAATGAATTTAAAAAGTCCAAGTTGCGCTCTCGACTTAAACAGATCTAAATTACATTATGAAAATGGATGCTGATCACTGTTGATGCATTGCATTAGTTGAAGAAAAGATTTAAAAGTAAAACATGATTTTCATGAATCATGAAATTTAATCATGAATTGTGCATAATGCATTACAAATGCAGTCTGCAATATTTTCTTTTCTTAGCTACCTGACTGTATTCATTACTTGAGTGATTCATAGTGATTCATATGCAAAGGAAAGTAAATGGTTTTGATGCCGTTATTTGGACATAATAAAAACAGCATTTTTTTTCATAAGGCATAACTGGGTTCTTCACTTAAGAGCAGGGTTTGATTCTAGTTTTTTGTAAATTATTTTGTACGGTTAATATTAATGTAACTGACAGCACACTGAGGATTAACAAAAGCTAATTCTGCTTGCACAAAAGGCCTTTTTTCCGGTTCAAACTTTCACATCCCTGGTTTGACTGCTGTGTGTGAAATTCCCAGCATATCATCAGTTTATGAAACACTCGACCCATCCCATCGGACACCAACAACCAAGCCAAGACAATGAGATTTCTTCATACTCATTCTAATGTTTGATGTGAACATTAACTGAAGATCTTGCTCTGTATCTGCATGTTATGTTTTGTATTGTGCTGCTGCCACATGATTGGCTGTGCAGGTGTTCCTAATAAAGTGGACACAGAGTATATATCTAGAAAACAAATAATCTGATCTCAGTCTTGAGTTTACACCTGATACCTGCTTATCAGCTGCAGTTTTATCAGAACTTGCTCTTCTCACAAAAATGCAAATAAGCTAATAAGATTAAGTGTGCAGGAAGCTGGACAAATCTGCTTCTGATTCATGGAACTGACTTAAGATCAGTAGTTCATGCACAAATTATGAATGTAATTTCTGCTGCATGGATGCAAGTTCTCATCCATTAGGCACTGATTTACATGTTAAATGCATATGGCAGTGTCCTTCATAGTGCATCGATGAACAAAACCACCCAAGAACTAAGGACATATTCACGCTTAAAAAATAGTAAATATAGAATAAAACAAGGTAGACATCAAAAATAATAAACATATAGTAAAATATAGTAGTGTGTAGAAAAAATGTAATGAGGATAAATATAATGTAATAGAATGTATACAGGAAATATGCCTTAATTTAAACCGGTGTTGTTTTAGGGAGGCTATAATAAGATAGCTACAGTTATCCAAGAAACAAGGAAGGAGCTAAATCAATCAGGGAGGTGAAATGAAAGAATTCTGTCTGCAAAAATGACATATTAGGTTAGATTCAACTTTATTGTCATTACACATGTACAAGTACAAGGCAACAAAATGCAGTTTAGCATCTAACCAGAAGTGCGATGAGCAGCAAGTGCTTTATATACAGAAGTGTAGATAAATATACAGAAGTGTAGATAAATAATATGTGCAGATAGGTACATATGTACAGATGCAGTACTATGGAGATAAGTTACAGTATGTGCTTGTAGAATGCAATTAATTCTGATTGAAACACTTTTTCAGTGAAGAAAAGAGAGTTTTAGGAGGTTTGCCTTTGCAGTCTTGTCTTTATACTAAAGATAAGATTAAGAGTAAGGTAAGATAGAGTCTTTATTGTCATTGTAGTGATACAACGAAACTTGTTTGGTAGCTCTCAGAGACCAGCAGCAAAAGGAAGTAAAAATATAAAAATACAAAGGAATTTAAATACTAGTAGTATTAGTAGTATAATAATAATAGTACAATACAATAGCAAGTATAATAGTAATAATAGTATAATAAATAATAGCAAGTATAACTGACATTAAAGGTAAAAGATAAAGTATAAAAACATTTATGCATTTTTCTGCTGTTTTATTTGAATTGTCATAATAAAGCTGTTGGAGCTGCTGTAGTTCTGAGATTCAGCACTAACCCTGTAGAATTAAGGCTGTCAATGTCCCACTTGGTTCTGACTGAGGTGCAGGAATGAATTTAACAAAGTGACGGAATGAAACAAATCCTTAAATCAAATCAGCAAAATGCTGAAAGCAATCACTGAAAGGCAGAGCACACAGCTGTTTTAGCTGCTGATGTATGATTATGAAATAACCTCCAGAAATGTACAGTGACATGTTTGTGTGTGGTTCTTCTGCTTGTATTTTAGTAAAAGGGTTTCTTATGCACAAATATGAATGTCACTGTTTGTTTCTTTTTGGGGGGTTACTGCTTAAACTACTCAGATTACTAGACTTCCTGTAATTGTGAATGCTATTGATTATGATTAGGTTAGATTCGATTATTTAACTGTAAATCATTTAGTTTTATGGCTGTTGAGATATTCCACTCTGACCAGAAAACTGTAATCTGTGTAAGCTTGCTTAACGATCAGACTTGATCATATACAACTGATTAATAAGTCTGTTTATACAATCTGAGATTTGCTCACAGCCAGACAACCTCCAGAAATGTCCTGGTTAATCTGATGACATTCTAAAAGCATTGTGTGCTGTGTACACACACAGAGTTTTTTAACATTGAATACTTTCATAACAATGTGTAGATTTTGCCTTTTATTAATTCAAAAGTCTCTTTTATTTTCTTTCTTTTGAAGATGACCCCATCTCACCCCCAACTCTCTCTTCCTCTCCCTCTCTCTTTTTCACTCTCCCTCCTGGAAATGAGCTCTTCTGTATGCAGGAGAGACAGATGCAGTGGTCTATAACAGAGGCTGGAAAGCTTTTTAAAGCATTTAAATCATACATGTCACAACACATTCAGTCTGTGGTGAAAGATAAGCCACTGGATGCATTCAGCGTTTAATTATACTGCAGTTTGAAAAGCAGCGTGAGGCACATTGGGAGGATTGGTATTAAAAAAATGGTAAACACATTTTTGACTGACCTTTGGAATGAAAGAGAGCTAAAAAGATACAGAACCTACTGCTGAAATGCACAAAGCAGCTACTGAACAAAAAAGTTACATAACAAACGCTACAGATAAATAATGTATTAATACAAAAGCTTTGTGATCTACAAGTTTAAACTACATAGTCCAGTGCAATTTTTTTCCCCCTCATTTATTTGTTAAGAAGGAACCTGGAGATGCATTCATCTTGACTGATTACATATATTTCTATTGAAAGATATGAAGAAATGGAAAGATGTTTATTTTATTTATTTTATTTTTTTTTTATTCAACTTAAATTTGGTGTAGTTTTGAGATCTGAGACCATGCTAGTTGAGTACAGTCCTAATCTGCCATGAAAGTCTCATATGCACACAGTTGCTTATTCTCACTGTGTAGCTACACACATCATCAAATCTACTGAAGTCACTCATTAAATATAGCAATGTGTAAGCTGTCTGATTTTATTGTGTACCTACCGCTTAATTATTTGAAGAATATGTGGAAACACCGTCATGGATTTTGCAAATGATCCATGCCTGAACGAGCTTGTCTGCTGTTCTTCCTCCTTTTAGAGGACAGCTGTGGCTCAAGGCAGCTGTGTGGGGGTAACCAGGCTGCCACGGAGCGCATGATCCAGTTTGGCCGTGAGCTGCAGGCACTCAGTGAGCAGCTCTCACGCCAGTACGGCAAGAACACTGTGCATAAGAAGATGCTGCAGGTACAGAGTGGGAGGGCATTAAGAGAATGATGATTAAAAATAAACTGTCTTGCCTAAAGTGAACACTACATGAATTTCAAAAACTCTCCCTCACACTACATGACTTTAATTACTAGCGATCACTTGTTGGGTGGATGAAAGGTAAGCACACTACACAAGGTGATCCTGAAGTGTGTTTTACTCCCATATTGTGTATGATATTGGACTGTAGTTTGATAAGCAGTATACAACACTTCACATCCAAGAGCTCTATATGATTATGTTCACAAACTCTGAGCTCTGTTATTCATTATGTTTATATGACTACAACTTGACTACACCAATGTTGTGTGACTACAACATTGACCAACTCTGTATTTCACAGTCACTAATTTGGCATGTATTTCTATTGTGGGTTTTTGCTGCAGTTTTATTTTCTTAGCTTTTCACTATTAAAAAATTGTATTATTTGTGTAAGGAAACTATAATTTAAACTGAATTTTAAATGTGGCAGCGCTGCTTTGCCTAGTTGACACTTTCTTAGAAAAATAAAACGGGACTATACTGGCAAAAATATGTGGACACGTGACCATCACACCATTATGTGCTTGTTAAACGTTTCATTATAGATTTAGTACAAAAATCTCCAAATTCTTTTAGGGAAGGCTTTTCACTAGATTTTGGAGCATGGCTATGAGGATTTGTGTTCATTCAGCCAGTGAGATCAAGCACTGAAAAGTCACAGTGTTCCAGTTCATCCCAAAGGTGTTCAGTGGGGTTGAGGTCAGGGCGCTGTGCAGGACACACTCAAGTTCTTCCACTCCAATCTTGGCAAACCATGTGTTCAAGGACCTTGCTTTGTGCCCAGTGGCATTGTCATGCTTGAGCATGTTTCAGCCTCCGAGCAAAATCTTTAATCAATAGCATACAGAGACATTCTAGATTATTGTGTGCTTCCAAATTAGTGCCATATATAGGTCTCATATATAGGTTTGATGTCCACAAAACTTTTTGTCCAAATACCGTATAATGATGCTCACTGTGTATTATGAATCTGTCTTCAATTATGTTGATGTAAGTTTCTGCCATATTACCAACTCCAAATTCAGAGCAAATTTTTTACAGAAGACTGTTAGAGATAATCTTATTGGCTGCAAAATTAATGTTTCAATATTTGTGTGTGTGTTTGTGTGCGTGCATGTGTGCGTGCGTGCGTGTTTGCACGCACATAGGATGCATTTAGTCTACTGGCATACTCAGACCCATGGAACTGCCCAGTGGGCCAGCAGCTGGACCCCACACAGAGAGAGGCCATCTGCTCTGCTCTCAACAGCGCCATCTTGGGTAACAACTTTCTGGCACACACACACACACACACCCTTATGTTGGATTATTGTTTATGGAATTTTTTCAGTCGTTCTGGCTTATTATAGAAAGTGTTGCCACCTCACAGCTCCAGGGTCTCCAGGTTTTCTCCAGGATTTCCTACAGGTTCTCCTACCCGCGTAAAATCTTGATTGACTACTCAAAATTGCCCTTAGATGTGAATGTATTTTGTTCCCTGCAGTGTTCCCACCCAAGGTGTATTCTTGCTTGACACCTAGTGTTCCCAGTAAAGGCACAGTTAGTGAAAATCTATGATAGTTTATTATCTGTTGAAATATCCAGATGTTTAGTGAAACATATGCTTGTATAAAGAAATTATAGATTCTTCTGTAGATTTTTTACGCATAGGATGGTTTGAAAAAGAGACCCTGTGCTTTTGGGGTCAACATTTGAAACCTAAAGGGCTTGAAGTGTTACTTGAATAGACAGAGACTTACAAAGTTATTTATTCCAAAATTTCAATTTTAAGTTTTTAAAAATTTAAAATTCCAGTAAATGACCAACCCCAATACTGAGATTGCAACCCCTTGGCTGGTCTCTCTCACTCTCTCTCTCTCTCTCTCTCTCTCTCTCTCTCTCTCTCTCTCTCTCTCTCTCTCTCTCTCTCCCCACGCTCTCTCTCTATCTCTGTGTTCGCAATTTCCAACAGAGTCTCAAAACTTACCTAAGCAGCCCCCCCTCATGCTTGCACTGGGGCAGGCTACAGAGTGTGTGCAACTCATGGCTCGTGTGCGTTCCGGCTCTTGTTCATTCGCCAGAGTTGACAACTTTTTGCACTAGCCCAAGTCCAGGTGAGTGATGCAGCTCTCTGGCTGGCATACACACACGCGCACACACACACGCTGTAGATGGCTGACACTGACTGCTCCTTTCTTTGCAATGTTCTAAGCTCCATAGACCCAAAATCTTATGTATGTCATTTCATTCATAATACCTGGTTGCAGCTACTCTTGTAGAATAACATGCCTACCTTAGACTTAATAATAGCTCCAGTCCTGCTGGGTAAGTGTTCCAATGTTGTCTTGAGATGGTTTTTGTCAGTTGTAGCCCATTCTTCAGCTGACTAGATGCAGTGTAGCTAGAGTTTGTGTGTGACTAATTCAGTGCATCACCTGCTGTTTCAAATAATCAAATAAAAAGGTTTATTACATTGAAAATAGAACTGTGAAACCCAGTGTTGCAACCCACCTTGGTGAATTCCTTAAATGGGCTTAAAATGCAATAATATCCACAGATCTCAGTCAGAATAAGGAAAGTAAAAACATAAAAATCAGAAAATATTAAACCAATTAAGGCGAATCTTAATTAACTTTATATGCAGTTGAACAATATGAGTAAACCTTTTAATAATCCATGAAAGAGAAGGATAATAGTCATGTAACACTGATTATTTTCACTCTCGGAATCTGCTTGTGCATGAGGCATATCTGCACTTGGCTCACGAGGCACTCCTTTTTGTAGAAACCATCCTGTAAGAAAAGATGGTTCATGTTATAGCATTTAACCTTGGTTGATGGGAGGTGGGCTGGACATTAAACTTAACTTTCTGGAGCAGACGCAGGACCCTGACTAGCATCAGTACATTTCAAAATTTAATAATTTCCAGAAATCCAGCAAAGATCCAGAGCATGCATGCTGTAAGGGACAAGCAACAATGAAGTGAATGTCGGGTGAATAAGGAATGCTGTGCAACTTCTGTATGCTTCTTGTCACTGTATGTTTAATAATAATCACAATTGGTTGAGGTTTTGCTGAGCTGGAAATCATTTAAAAGCAGCTTGAGTAAAAGCTGAATGCGCTCGCCGGACTCTGGCTTTTCATTGTTATGGTAACTTTGGCTAAACCTTACTCCATGCACGCCTAACTCTGGATTTAATATCTATTAAAGAGTTAATATCCATAGATATGGAGATGTGTCTACAGAGTGTCTAGCTTAGGATTCAGAAAAACAGTTCATTAGGAATCTTTAATCGGGATGAATTCATTCAGATCTGTAAAAATGTTTGAACATAAAAATAACCAAAGTGCATCTTCCAATGTTTACTATTCGTCAAAGCACACATTTCAGTGCTCTAGTGCTGCATTTATCCAGGTGTGTATAACCTACTGACATTGTACAATAAGGAATCAAATGGTGGATGTGGGCTGGGGTTGTTTTTGCCCCATAATGCTTCTGTATAATAATGCACGTGTGGGTGTGTGTTTGTTTCCTCAGGCAATGTTCAGGACAGTTAAGAAGAGGACTTTCCAGCTTTCCAGTTGCCATGAGGAACACGCTCGTTTGAAACCGTGCATTCACTTGCCGCAGGCAGATCGGATGAGAGATTACTAGAAACATGGAGGAGAGGCTTCTTTTTAATTTTAGTATTATTAAAATACAAACTGTGTGACACTATTTAAAGGCAATTAATTATTATTCTGTTTATCTAGTCATTTTTTATTTTAGTTTCTATTTTGTCAGTTTGTTGTGCTCGCCTTGACATTGAACCAGAATTCCCTTCTTTGTTTTTATGGGTGGATTCAGTGCATAGTATTCCAGACACACACCATATCGAGGGTAACACATAGCAGTGAAGTCGTCTTCAAATTCAAAGAAGCAACACACCTCCCTATTCAGAACTCAGGTATTTCCAACACGTGTCATTTAGCATGTAGAAGGAGGTATTGCTGCAGCAGCCAGCAGTACTGTGTGACTACTCAGTAAGGCTTTGCTTATATACAGTATGAATATCAAATATAACTTTACTGGCTACTACACCACATGTCTGTTTTTAAGATTTTTGAGACGGTGCAGAGTTCCCATGTGTCTCACCTCCAAGCTAATAGTTCACCTCAGGCACCAGCACTAGTGTTTTTATTAGATGCATATCACACAGATGCATTGCAGACCCAGACTTTCTAAGTGGTTTTTTTTGTTTTTGTTTTTTTTTAACAAAGCGTGGGTCTCTCTCACTTAAAAAAAAAATTTAAAAAAAAATTAAAAAGGCTCTATTTTAATGATGATCTTTATAGAGTACACTTCAGAAATGATGTAAATCCCCAGCTTTTATCTTTTTTGGTCAGCCTTATTGAAATTGAACCTTTGGGTGTCTGTGTGTGTGGCTTCTTTGACTTCAATGAATAAAACGTTTTGACGTTTTTTGTCAATGAGAACAGACATTAGTAATTTCATTAATATGACTGTGGCATTGAAGCTTGGAAGCTGACTAATTTGTTCCACTAATTCCTACATTTTGTATCTGCTAGGATGGTGTTGAGCGGTTTCCTAAAATTACTGACACCATCTCTACTGATTTGTGTAGTTGTAGCTGTTAGACTGATTATGACGACTGTTGGAGACACTGTACTTCAGCTATTTCAGCTAAGATCCGTAAAACGAATGAGGGATTTAGGGTTTTGGCGTTCTTTTTATTTTCTTACCTCTTTTGTTCTTTTCTCCATCACAAGCTTAGAACTGAGAAGAAATGCGAAGGAAGGAACTGTCATTCGCTGTGTCTCGCTGTCATGCAATCACAAGATGTGACATTATCACTACACACAATACTGAGTCACTCACTGTAGGACGTGACCACAGCGGTCTCCTTTCTCTCAATTGGGTCAATATGCACTCACTGTCCACTTGATTAGAAACACCTGCACATTCATGCTGTTATCTAATAAGCCTGTCATGTGGTAGTGGCAGTGCAGTATGTTGTGAAATCACATAGAAATGAGCCAGCAGCTTTGGGTAATGTTCACTTCAAATATCAGATTGAGGAAAAAGTAAGTGACTGTAATTGTGGCGTGGTTGCTGACACCAGAAGGGCTGGTTTGTAGATTTAAGAAGCTGTTGATCTACTGAGATTTTCACACATGACCGTATGATGAGAAAAACAAGGTAGGAATGTCTTGTTGTTAAGAGATGATTAGCCAGAGCTGCCAGGAATGAACTGAAAACAGGATTCTGAGGCTATCTTGCACAGACTCACACAAACTGTCCAATTTCAGTGAGTCTGTGCTCATGATGGACTCAGATTCTTGTCTTTGACTCAGTGTAGCTTGACAACAGTGGAACCTGAGTGGCCTTATGCTCTTGTAGCTCATCCACCTCAAGATTTGATATGATGTGAGTTCTGAGATTTCTCAAACCAGCCTGGTCTTTCTCCTCTGATTTCTCTCATCAACAAGGTGCTTCAGTCTGCAGACACACTGCACACAGGATGTTTTTTGGTTTTCACACCAGTCTGTTTGTAGTGTGAGAATATTCCAAGACCTCTGAAACCAGCCCTTCTGTTACCAACATCCACTCCACAGGTTTAAGTCACTGAGATTGCACTTTTTCTCCATTCTGAATATTTGACGGTACCTGCATTGTGCTGCTGCCAGATGATCGGCTGATTAGATGTCTGTGTGAATGTACAAGTGTCTCTAATAAAGTGGATGGTTTGTGTATACAAAATATTGTGCAAATACATCATTTTTATTCTATGGTACTCACTTCTTTTAATGTACTCTGAATTTCTGACCATAGACAAACCCCAGTTTCTTTCCCAGAACCATCCATTTCTTCATATTAATCACTTTTCACTGCAAGCCACCATATGATTGTTACATCCCTTATTTTACACCTATATTTTCTGTTGTTTTTTTGGACATATTGCATTGTATTCTCAGTTATACCTCACTCGGATGGCAAACAACCCAGTTCACGTCACAGGATGCAGTAGTAGAGACTTCGCCACCTGTGCAGTAGCTGCATTTGGTTGATCTTTTTACTGAGCAGATCCAAGGGTTCTGAACTTTTCAAAAATGGTCCAAAATTATGTTTCTCAACTATGGTTATGGAGTAGCCCAGACCTGCACATTTTATTTTAGTAACTCGCCCAGTTCATCCTAGTTGAGGCTTGTTAATCAGGTGATGAGTTGAAGCAGGCGATTATGAGCAGGGAAAATATCCAAATGTGCATGTGGTACTCCAGGACCTGGATAGCGAAACACTGGTCTAGAAGTTACATACATAATCTGCAAGGTCTGAAGTCCACCTGGTTCAAGATAAACATGAGCTAAAAGCCAAACTGTGGTTCACAAAACAGCACACCATTCTAGTCACATGACCTTGATGTGTTTATGAATACTCCTTTAGGTCATACTTTGTAACACATTTCCAGTAATGCGTTGGTTCAACAAGGAGTTCTCTTTCCTTATTCTGGTACATGACTTGATGAAAATGCTGAGTGGTGATGCATGGAAACATCGTGTGTAACAGAGCTAGATCGAAGAGCTCATACTTTTACTGATCTGTACATAGTAAAGCCTGTGTTTTAGGGTTGTTGTTTTTTTTATGGCAAACCAATACCTGCAGGAGCTCATCATTGGTTATCCACCCATTTTAAAATGGTTGAACATAGAGCTGAACCTTGATCAGGGACCTACTCTATACAAATGAAGGAACGAATTGCGCTGATATCCTCCTAGGAAATAATTTGTCCCCCTTTGCTTATTTGTGTAGTGGCATCTCTGCCTCAGATAACGAAGGAGCAGGACAAATAGAACTAAGCTGAATACAACAAGCTGTGCACAATTTTACTTCTGTTATTATTTCAAATTTATTTGAGTTTTGGTTTTAGCCATTGTGAAATGAATTAGCCTCTACTTAGCATGAACCTTTAAATACATTTAAAAACAAAAATAAAAAAGGAAAACAATAGCTTAAAAGAAAAAAAAACATACATATGTACTGGCAACATGTTAAAGAAATATTGTACTCATTTAATTTTGACAGAATTATTTTTATTAAAATACATCCATGAGCATATTATTGTTGTCTCTTGTGTTATTTTGCATGCCTTGTTTTTTTTGCATGCAACAAAATAGCAAAAAATATTTCCTAATTTGTTGATCAGGGCAAATGGGCAAAAGAGACAGTTGGGTGAACAACGCATCAGTTATGAGATTGTTGTTTTCATAGTTTTTGTTCTTTCCTCACTATATGGTCTTGTGCACTGGGTCTCAATGCTGTATGAAACAGTATATAAATCAAAACAAGCTCTTCCCCTTTTTTTTCCCAGGCCAATGCATCTGCATTCTAGTGTAAGACGATGAGCTTCATGAAACGACAGGCTAAATGATTGAGCACTACAGTGGTGGCACCTCAGAGCCAGGAGATTTTGCTCAGAGCAGATTAACAGCATAGCCAGATCTATAAATTTAGGAGTGCCTATAAAGGTGCATGTGTGCTGCAACCAAAGCCTGATTGCGCGTACTGAAGCGAGACAGAACCCCAATCAACTCAACAATAAATCTGAACTCATGACAGTGAAGCAAAGGGTAAAGGGCCAAAGAGCAAAGTTTTTGATGATTTTTGGGTTTTGGATTATTGTTTAAGTCGATTTTTGTTCTGTCCAGTGTCACATTCATTAGCACCTGAAGTTCTCCATGTGTCCTTAGTACTACAACTGGCATATGTTTAGAGACCAAAATCTTCAAATACTAACTAGGTGAGAGCAAGGCCCTAAACCCTCAACTGCTCAGCTGTATAAATGGAAGTCTTTCTGGATAAGAGTGTAAAATACCATAAATGTAAATACCAATAAAAAAAAATCTTTTCAGACATTCTTGTAATTAATCGCCTGCCTTGGAGAGAATAACTGCGTTGTGTCTCTTCCCGTGATGTGTGACAAGGTTGGAGGAACTGACTAGATGTATTATGGTCCACTCCAGAACATATTAGACTCCTTTGCATTCTTAGGTTTGTGCTTATGGACTTCTGCACAAACCTGCATGAATGAGAGCTAATGAAAAAAAATGACACATTTCCAGTGACCATTTGTTTGTATTTATTTACTGTGTTAATTGTGGTCGTCAAACATTTTGGAACACTTATTAATAAAAAAAATTAAAAAAAACAATTATTAAAAAAAAAAGTAGTTCTAGAACAAATAAAACCATATAAATATAAAATAAATGTATTCAAGGTACACTATATTGCCAAAAGTTTTGGGAACAGTTTGGGGATGGCAGTTCCAGCATGACTGTATACCAGTGCACAAAGCAAGGTCCATAAAGACATGGGTGAGTGAGCTTGGTGTGGAGGAACTTGACTGGCCTGCACAGAGTCCTGACCACAACCTGATAGAACACCTTTGGGATGAATTAGAGTGGACACTGCAAGTCAGACCTTCTCATCCAACATCAGTGCCTGACCTCACAAATGTGGTTCAAGAGGAATGGTCAAAAATTCCCATAAACACACTCCTAAACCTTGTGGAAAGCCTTCCCAGAAGAGTTGAAGCTGTTACAGCTGCAAAGGGTGGGCCAACTCTATATTACATTCATGTGCATGTAAAGGCAGACGTCCCAGTTTTGGCCTGACTCGCAGTCTCCGCTCTACTTCATCCCAAAGGTGTTCTATTGGGTTGAGGTCAGGACTCTGTCCAGGCCAGTCAAGTTCCTCCACACCAAACTCACTCATCCATGTCTTTATGGACCTTGCTTTGTGCACTGGTGTACAGTCATGTTGGAACAGGAAGGGGTCATCCCCAAACTGTTCCCACAAAGTTGGGAGCATGAAATTGTCCAGAATACCTTGGTATACTGAAGTGTTATGAGTTCCTTTCACTGGAACTAAGGGGCCGAGACCAACCCCTGAATTCAATGATTTGGAGGGGTGTCACAAAACTTTTGTCAATATAGTGTATAATACTTAAGCTACACGATGTTTTTGTCTTTGATATTTGTCTTCTTCCACAGATTAACAGTAGAGGGCGCCATAGTGCTTCTTATTAAAAGGGAAATGCCGTGTAGAAATTTGCTCCTCAAACCAGGTTATGAACACATTCGTCGACTTTCCTTGTTTATTTTCTCTTAGAGAACACCGTCGCCATCTTAAGGCCATTACAATACTTTATTATTCATCAACACAAGCTGTCCATTAGTGTGTTTCACAAGCCATTTGGTTCATTTCAAAAATATAATATTTGAATTGGCTTCGATTAAAGGTTTTTAATAGCTACTCCTAATTTCCTCAACAAAGTAAACAAGTGTATTTTTATTAAAAGGTTTGCAGTCAGTGAGAGTCCTAAGCTAAGGGATGAAAAAGGCTATGCTAACACTGAGCAGTTCCTCACTTCCACCCACATATAATAGACATGTGTTAATATACACGTTCCATAACACAACAACCACCTGCATTTGTATGATCAGTTTCCTGAACATCATAATATTGTATATAAAAACACAACAAAAGTGTGGACAAAACAGCAATTCTAGGGAAATCTGATAGTGCTTCTGTTCTGAAGGAACACTTCATGTTGAGTAATGAAATATATCATAGACTGATCAGGCATAACATTATGACCACCTGTCTAATATTGTGTTGGTCTCCCATTTGCTGCCAAAATAGCCCTGACCTGTCGAGGCATGGACTCCACTAGATCCCTGTGGTATCTGGCACCAAGATGTTAGCAGCAGATCCTTTAACTCCTGTAAGTTGCGATGTGAGGCCTCCATGGCCCACAACTTGCATCTTACAGGACTTAAAGGATACTTTTGATAGATACTGACCACTGCAGACCGGGAACACCCCACAAGAGCTGCAGTTTTGGAGATGCTCTGATCCAGTCGTCTAGCCATCACAATTTGGCCCTTGTCAAACTCGCTCAAATCCTTACACTTGCCCATTTATCCTGCTTCTAACACATCAACTTTGAGGGCAAAATGTTCACTTGCTGCCTAATATATCCCACCCACTAACAGGTGCCATGATGAGGAGATAATCAGTGTTATTCACTTCACCTGTCACTGCTCATAATGTTATGCCTGATCGGTGTATAACTGATAAGATATTGGCATATTCTGCTTTTTTGGTTATATTTGGTTTAATATTCCTGTTTTATGTGTGTGCTGGGGGCTGCTTTTGAGTTTTAGTAAGCTTTGTAGAAAGTTGTACTATTTATCAATTTGTAAGTATGTTCATTAAAAACCCCAAATAAAACAGTAAGCATGCATTGTTCTGAATACTTTTATTTCCATTGAACAATTTAAAATTCGCATATTTGCATTCACAGTATGATACACCTCCACCCATCTGATTAGAATAAAATCACAGATTTCTTCAGATTTCTATTTGCGTCCTCACACACGCAAAAGAACTAGAAACGTCTTCTCCTGGATTCCAATATACATACAAAAGTACAAGAATAAGAAAAATACTTTCCATATTTTACACATATACTGTATATATACTGCTCTTTTCATAAAAAGGGCTCCCATTTACAAAAGTGTCCATTTTCTCATTGTATATATATACATATACATTTACATACATAAAAAAATTAGGTTTATGGTACTTTTTAATTACGGTGGCTGTTATTCCAATTTGTGTGCCGTTCATATCTTTAGATGCTGATTAACAAGACAGAGAGATAGAGAGAGAAATATCTGAATATCTTTTCATACTGCCCTTCAGAAATAGTAACCAGTGCATTTGCAACAATTCCTCCTAAAAATAAATCCTCTTAAATAACCTAATCAGACTAGGATAACAAATCTCCAGCTCCCAGAAATACCCCTCCAGCTGTCCAATCCCTTTTAAATGCCCTTCCACTACGATTGTGTCCATCTTTTATTTCATGTGCACTCCAGCTGTCCCAGTGAATCAGAGGTGTTAGGTTTGCAGACATTGTGTCTGGGTATGTCAAAACAAACCCGGTTCTGCAGCCTTTCTCAGCTTGGAGATCTGCTTAAATATAACTATAATGTGAAAGAGTGGAAATAAATATGATGAGGTGGAAATAAAGGCGGCTCCAGTGATGAAACTACACCTGTCAGGACACACACACCTATCCACAGGCTTTAAACACTTTGGCATAACATGTGTTTTTGCTGGCCACATTTCGTCTACGTGAAAACGACTTTAAAAAGATGGAACGTTGGTGAAAAGTCAAGATTTTGATCCAGCTCCGTTTAATTGAGTTCCTCCTTCATTCTCCTCCATTGTCGGTATCCTATTTGTCATTTGGAATTTAGTTTTTCTCTCACTCACACACACACACACACACACACACACACACACACACACACACACATACACATATCAGGAGAGGACTGAACAAACCCGCTCCCCAGTCAGGCTGAATTTTAGCCTTTATAAACATGAAAGGAATTTCCTTTTTAAAAGGAAAAAAAACAACACAAACACAAAGCACACAAGACAGCACGCAGACAGCTGGGTCCACAAGAGGTCAAGGCCCTGTCTCTCTCTCTGAGGCACATCTCAGTGTGAGTAAAACATCTATTATTGATATATTTCTAGGGAGAGTGGATAACAACCCCAGGCAGGCAACTATAGGCGGCCAGCTTCACAAGCAGAGAGGCCACCAGAGTCTGGGGTCAAGCAGCTATCCCTGGGTTCAGATCTCTTTAAGCAGCTTGAGGTGAGACAGGTCTTGGGGAGACTGATACCTTCTGAAACACTGTGCATTTTGAGAGAAATGAAATCAGACAGATGCTGAATTTCAGTGCAGATAAATCTAAACACACTTCAGTGAGAGCTATGTGAGAACTGACTGCGTGAATAAATGGAATCTGATAGCAGAAGATGAGAGAGAGGGAACTTATCTTTCAAATGTCATTAGGACTGGATTTCTGCCATTTCCTCATGCAAAGTGTAGGTTACTGTATTGTTCTTCCTTTTTTGCTGCAATTTGCTAGACGGTAGGCAACATTTGGTGTCTAGTTTGCTATGAAATTTAAAACATAGGACAGATTTGTAAGGCTGAATCACGTCTAGCAGCAAAATACAACCAAAATTACACCATGAAAGGCATGTTTAAGAAGAGGTTGTGTGGTGAAAGGCAGACTGTTAGTTACTGCGGAGGAGAAGCAAATAGAAAAGCCACAGCTTGAATCTATATGTATCAGTGATACTATAACGATGACATGGTGTGTCCTAACAGAAGTTCCTGGAGCCCAAAGCACAGAAATCAGAGATGCATAACACATACATCAATGGATCAGGACAGCACTACTACATGTGCATTATTAAATTCTTCATCATTCTTCATCATACCAATGCTACTATGCCATTTTGACATGCAGGAAGCATCAGATAAACATTCCAGTGTTTCCGCAGAGTTCATGTGGTGGAGAACACAGACTCCACCAATACTATAGTGCGAGTGGAGATCGGATTAGGCATCAAGGCATCAACACCACCGTGAAGAGAGTGTGTGTTTGTGTGCTAGTTGCTGCTCCTTCATCAGTTGTGGCACAATGTATCTATGCTGTATGATATGGATGATCTTTAGTTCATTTATTAAGTAAAAATGTGACCATAAGTCCATAAGGCACTTCCATGGGGTGATGTGCACACATTTAGTCTGCTATGCTATGCTCACGTCCCCCTTCAACTGGGGAGGCGAGTTCTTATGGAGATCAACATCATCTTGATGTTTTGTGACAGTAGGTACAGTACCATAAAACATGTAGCCTTCACTTTGTACTAGTTGTGCATAAAAACTTTGTATGAGAGTGTTCCATATGATAAGAGATATTATTATGAGGTGTCTCACAATGTGATAAAGTTGCCATCCTCTCTCATGCTTTCTTGGCTGCTGCTCGTCTTATTGGGGCTGCTGTTGTGCGAGCTCATAGAGCTGGTACTAGGCAATGAGACACTCTGTGGGAGCGACCTCTGCTCATAAGAAGAAACAATGCCATTTCCATTGGTAAGATGATGTGGCGTGTAGGCAAGCAGGTTGTCACTCTCGATAATGAGGTCGGATTCATCTTCGTCGCTGTCTCCTTCCAATACGCTGTTGCTGTTACTGTACTGGCTAACAGTTTGCGAGGCAGGACTAGGAATAGAGTCCTGGGAAAACGCGGATCCTCCTGAGCCGGCAGAGTTGTTGCCAGCTGAGGTTTTGCTCGATCTGTGCATCACGTTGTTGCGCTGATTGGCTGGTTTGACAGTCACGATCAGGTTGTGACTGTTGGCCACCATCATATCTGTAACCTGGTCCAGTGACTTACCAGCCACGTCGATGCCGTTGACTTCCAGAATCTCATCGTTGACCCCGAGCAATCCTGTGCTCTCAGCCAGTCCGCCCTTAACCAGACGCGAGATGAAGACCCCAGGCACTTTCTCAACACCCTGTGAGGTGACACGAACGCTCACACCATCACGAATGTAGAAGCCCAGAGGTTTGTGGGTGCCATGCTTGTGCAGGCGTACACGACGGTGTGTCTCGGGCAGGATGTCCACATCGATGATTGAAGAGATCTGGCGGAAGTCCTTCGGGAAGCCAATCAACAGACCCGATTTGTTCTTCTGTTGGGAGGGACGCAGACCTGCTAGGCCTTTCTTTCTTCTCTGCAGAGAGTTTGTGCCAAAGACCACAGGCTCATCCACATCTGTGGGTCAAGAAGAGAGAGAAATTGGTTATGCTGATGAAAAGAAAACTTTCATCTGAGCCTCAGTGTGAGTCAGAAACTGAAGGGGTTTCATTTTAAGATGCTGCATCTGCACCAACTGGTACAATTACTTTTGGCTACATGTGTATAAAGAGAACACTTCTTATCTGTTCATCATGACTAAGCAAACTCTATTATATTCAGTTTCCTTTTTCAGAAAATATCTGAAAATATCAGCAGTGCAGCATTACCAATGATAAGGTTCCAGGAGCAGCCAGGGCAAATGAACACAATACATACTAATAATGGCAAGGCTGATTGATAGAAAGATGGATGGATGGAAAAAGAGCTCACAATATATGTGTCACAGTTACTTCTATATCTAATTAAAAACCTTGGTCAGTGTGTTTTGGAGTTGTCTGAACTCCAGGCCAATGATATGACTTGCTTGTAATGCTAAATATATGAAAGCATCATTCTAGAGTACAGTGGATAGTATAAGAGAATAATTTGGCTTAGTTTTGCACTGTGGGATTGTTTTGTATCCGAAACCTTGAGGGAAAAACAGACTTCTATGATTATAAGTAGTCATTCAGAAAGGGTAACCAACTCACTCAGCTATAATCAGCTGTAGGTTTGTGTTTATTTTCAGCATTGACATTTAATAAGAGAACATTTAAGGAACTAATCAATATCTTCTTCAGGAGTTGAAATTTAAGCTTTGTGGTGTTACCAACATGTTATACTGTTATATAATCTATACATGTTTTGAAGGTTCAGCTCCACTAAATATAAATCTGTGCGAGATTTCAAACGGCTGCTTTCCAATCTGTCCCTATAAAGATAATAATAAGTGCACAAAGACATTTTCAGCCACGTGCACAACTCTAGAAGGATGTTAATCCCACAAATGACTCCTGAGTCTCTGAAAGAGCTCGGCAGTATTTTCAACTAATCACTCTAATCATATTTTACACTAGACAAAGACTGGCACTTTCTAAACCTCATGAGTGTTTAAATCAATTAAGCTGTCAGACCACAAAACATGGAAGGGTCTGGGCCTGGGTTATTACATATCTAATTCATTAGCAGGGTGCAGTTCACATTTAATCTGGTAAGTACGGGTTAAAGTAATGTGCAGAATGAGCGAGACACACGCTGCCCTTTGACCCTCACTTTAATGAGGAGCAACATATGTCCCCACACAAGGGACACATATTGATCGATATATGACGAGGGTGGTGCATCCATTGTAGCAGAGACAACAGAGAGTCCGAGTCTGAATATGAACATACGTATAACATGTCTCTACACTAGGACACTGGAAAGTGGATTTGGTGCACTCTTTGGTGCATTAAAGTTGCAATTTTTAATTTTCAATCCAAATGTGGAATTTATTTTTTTCAATTTGAAATGAAAAATCAATGAATAAATGCAACATGCACAAAGCATCCTCATATACGGACATATAAGGATATTCTGATGTCCTCATACATAGACACATTTCCACAGATTGCTAATTATTACAAATAACTTTAAAATATACAATCACATGGAGGATATTTGTGTTTGCTAGATTGCTGTGTGACTTGCTAGTCTGCACTTATATTGTATTCTCTGTGCATAGCAAAAGCCTAGGGCTGCCTGTCTCCCTCCATTAGACTGAGAGCGTGGACTCCCGCAGTGAAGAGAGCAGTGTGTGTTATTGAAGCTGTACAGGCCTGGAGGGAAGGAGTCTCGTCCAGACAGACAGGAGGTCACAATGCTGGGAGGTGAGCCGCTTTGGGAGACGGTAGGGAGAGTCCAGGTGTCCCCCCCACTCTGCATGAGCTCAGTTGTGCATTACTGATGGTGTATAAAATGAGGATAGTGTATGTTTGTCGGTGCGATCACACTGTCTCTTGTAAACATATTAATTGAGGTAGTAATGCAATGTACCACTGAGAGAGCAGATGCTAATGCATAGAGCAACGGTGCTCAAAGTGGGATCCCCCCAGGGGTTTGCGATTATTTTTGTGGATAACTTTGGTGGAAATCACAAGCCTATATGACTGGTGAAATGATTTAATCAAAAACTCAAACGCAAGATGACCTAGAAAGATTGACATCTTGGATCTACTGTGATCTGTTGGAGGAAAGTTCAGGTATATAAAGCTCTAATAAATAGATTTTACTGTACATAAAACATCTGCTCATACAATACAGAGTCTGTATGTAGAATTCACTTTACAAATTTTGAGAAGCCCTAGCATAGAGTACTTAGAGTTGAAGAACACACACACACACACACACACACACACACACAAAATCAGGCTGCATTCACTGGTGTCCTTAATGAGCCAGATTCTCTCCACATCTGCTCTGCTGTTCTCATCAATCACTTCATCTGGACCTCATAATAATAACAGGACATTACAAATCAAGGAACCCACCACTCCACTGCCCGTTGTGTTAGTACTACCGGAGAGGATACACGCAGGCGGGAAGTCAGTCAGAAGAAGTCAGGATGTTAGCTTCCATTCCAAACTGCCTCCAAACTACTCAGACACTCATTCGAAAACACTAGATCTAACCACATTACTGGGCCTTTTATGAAATTACTCCTGTCTAGAGTGCGGGAGAACATGCAATACCCCAGAACAGACACATATGCACTCCTTATGGCTCTTTGTGTCTGTAAAATCTCAGTATAAGTTACTGAATAGAAGATCAGCTCAGGTATTAACAAGCACTCTGGCTGAAGCTTGCTTAGTACAGATGCATCTGAATTGTTAAAGCAATAAGAAAACAAAAGTGGGTCAGTGACAGAACTGTAAAATTGTTATTATCAAAGATCCCTGATGCCAAAAATTGAGGAAAAAAAGAACAATATAAGAAATGAATTGCAGTCATGTGAAACCCGAGGGCACAGACAGTGCAGAGCTTTCAGAACAGTGCTCTCAAGATTAGAAAAGTTATAGAAAGCTGACTTCCTCTCCTTTCTCTGGGACACTCTGGCATTTTGGGAATAAAGCCAAACACAAATCCTGTGCTAGTGAAATATGTTTGGTGATATGAAGGCAGGTCAACACAGTAAGGCCTGGTCTTCACTTCCTTGGCCAGAGCAATCCATAGTAGCCAAGCTTGCTACTGGAAGAAAGAATTTCAGTGCTCAGGCTTGAGTTTGAGTATCTAGTGCAGGGGTTGGGTATATAATAGATATAGTAGCGTATTGACTTAGGGGTTCCACCTCCGAACAGACTGTAATACTAGTATAAGGTAGCTTATTGATGAATGTTAACACCTCATAAGTGTAATGGCAGGCGGTGAGCTTTATTAACACAGAGGCTGTGTGTCACATTAGGAAGTTATTGCAGAGTCATATATCAGGGTGACCAAGAGGCCGGCAGATTAAACGGGAGAAAAGTTGCTATTTTGCTGCTATGTTCCAATGTCAGCCAAGGAAATCAAGAAAAGTAATATTAATATGTACATATGATTATACATTCATTCATCTTGATTAACAGCTTTATCCTGGTTTACAACATGAATTGACTCTTTTCATGGTACACTTTTGCATTTTTGCACTGCACACAATTAAACATTTAACAGTTATTCTGTTATTCTATAAGTTATTCTATATACACAGGATACCAGTCCATCACAGGGCAGCTCTAGTTTTTAGCTGATGCTTATTATTAGAGGCTCAATATCTACATAGTCTGTGTCGCAATATCATAATATGTAATATTTACATTAAGTGCTTCTTTCTGCCATGGTCTTAGCAATCACATGCAAATAGTTTACTGATGATTATTCCCTGGTCATAAAATTCTTCTGCTTAAATGAAACCCTCACTCTGGTACAGATTAAATATGTTTATAATGAAATATTTGTTATGTGTTAGTGTCTGTAGGTTAGTGCAGAATTATTCTTATTCCTGTGAGAAATTAGCAGCTCTGACCACACAGGAGGACATTGCCATCATGCTTATTGATCACTAACTAGCCAGATATTTCTATTAATATTTATTTAACATTACTGTAACTACACTGGAACTCACTGTGACATAAACATGTAAGCTGACAAAAGTGTGTGAAAATTCTGAGTTGGGTTTTTGGAGTTTAAACTTCCTTTTGAACCAATTTTATTATGAAGTAAATCTTAGACACCACTAAACGACACATGCTAGTTATAAAGATTTCTATGATAGTCTTTCATTGAGGATTTTTGCACAGACATAGACCAAGCTCGGAAAGAGAAGATGTCAGTTAACAATACTACTACCAATTGCCACATTTCTGTAGTTATGCCATCTCATTCTAGGTTATCACTGCAGTCATGATGTTAACTGAATTTGACTGTTGGATAGCGTTAGACAGCACCTTTGCCTAGCAATTCTAGAGTTAGCGGTTTATTTTCCACCTCCGCCCCGTGTGCATGTTATCCCCATGATGAGGGAGTTTCCTCCAGATTTCTTCCCCCAGTCCAAAAACATGAATTTTTGGCTAAATTGTCTGTAGTGTGTGAATGGGTGTGTGAGTGTGTGTGTGTGTGTGTGTGACTGTGCCATGTGATGGGTTGGCACACTGTCCTGCCTTGTGCCCCGACTCTAGGCTCCCTGCTACTCTTTGCAGGACAGAGGATTCAGAAAATGGATGGCTGAACGGGTAATGCTCTAGTCTAGAAAAGACTAGAATGACATGATCCGAGTCAGCCACTATGCTCAGAAAATAAGGATGCAGGGTATATGTATGATTATATTAGACATCATCAAAGGAAAAAATCATTTGGACTGTTGTATACAACGCCCTTCCTTGTGTCTGACAGGAAGTGTTTGAAGGCAAACTTCATCTGGTTTGTGTCTTTAATCTGCAGTCTAGTCTCGGTAATGTGCTACGTTCCTCCAACTATAATCAAATGACATGCTACTTATCGTGCTGTTTATAGCTTAATTTGCTAATGAAACAAAGCGCTCATACATCTCTGCAAGTTGATGCTATCTTCTGCATTACACTGCTACTGCTATATTGAATGCCATTTTGTCTGTAATGGGATATCAAGGCAATGGACTGTTCAACCTTTATAAGAGGCTCATCTCTGGGGAAGCCTACAATAATTGTTCATCATCTGTTATTAATCACTGTTAATCCTATACTGCTGCCTTCTTTCTGATCGTCACCTGGCCCTGGCTTTATCTGCAGAGCATGAGTTTAGATAAGGTATTCCCTGTCCATCTGATGTGATCCTGGAGGCCGGCATCATGCACATTAATAATTACAGGGAGGGTAGTGGAGATCAGCTGGATCGCTTCCACCAACTGCTGTTAGTGCCGGCTATAATAGAGACATCTGACGCCACTGGCACGTCTTGGAGTCTCGCTGCTTCTAGCCTTGAACCTCGTTACATTTATGATCACAAGAAAGTGCCCGTGTGTGTCGTCAAATTCTGTTGGTCAGATTTTATTTTTTTTAAGAGGAAACACATCAGACAACAAATATGAAGAAAGAAACCCTTATGCATGGTACAAGGTGACAATTTGACATTTTCTTCTATATTTATAAAAATCTGAAACCACCAGCTTTCTTGAACTGATTCTTCTTCCCTTCTGCTTCTATTTTAACATCATCATCCACATCAGAGATAAACGTCACTCACAGCATTTAAACATGAGCCTGTGTGTCATCTCTCCAGTCATCACTGTTGGAGCCATCAGTGCTAATAATCGCTGAATAATTCAGTCATTTCTGGCCTTTTGGCTTTATTTCCCATATATTGTATTGCATTATTAAAACATTTTATTTCTCTGTTTGGATGATGATGTGATGGTGCGGGAACAAACATTACTCTCAAACTTCAGTGAAATATTTAAAGTATTTGAGCAGAAGGAAGTAACAGAGATATAATCTGAGTTTGCTTTTAAGCAATACAGCAATTACATTAATGACCTGTTTTCATACTTCTTTCTTGGAAATTGTTCTCTTGCAGGTTAGCACCTTTGTCAGGGTGTGGTACTTTACAGTATGCCAGACATACACATACACACACACTCCTTGACGTGTCTGGTCTTCAAGTGTATGACCTCACTCTGTGTTACGACCATCTGGAGACTGATGCTTGGCCATATGGCCACTAAGGTGCCCCCCTCCCTCAACCCTCCTTGCCTTACTGGCCAAGTCTCATATGTGCGAGAAATGTTTCAATATACAACAGCACACAAAAACACATATGCCTTTGCATAAGTTAATAAATAAGATGCAGATAAGACCAGATGACATGCAGGTGAGAGAGAGAGAGAGAGAGAGAGAGAGAGAGAGAGAGAGAGAGAGAGAGAGAGAGAGAGAGTGAGTGAGTGTGTGTGTGTGTGTGTGTGTGTGTGTGTGTCTATAAACAAGTCTCTAGGGACTGGACAAGTGGGGCTTTGTTTGGGATTATCACAGGCTAATGAGGGCTGGAGACACATACAACACCCTGCCTCCTGAATCACCTTAACCTTGTATATTTCTGCTTTATATGAGTAAAGATCTAGACAAAGCCTTAACCTTCATTACACACTGTACTTTACATCAATACTTCCTATTTCATAAAATACAGTCTCATTGTTGATATTATTGTCGTTTTAAAGAGCATGCAGATAAGCTTGAACAATACAAATAAAAAACAAACTTCCTCTGTGACAGCTTCTCTTCCTTCGCTGCGGTTAAACAGGTAAAGCCGTGCTTCTCCTTTCTTACTTCTCATTCTATCTGTCCTTTCCCAACCATTCAGAGCGGAGTTTCAGTACAACCGGTATACCTTCAGATCACAGTAGCGCTGATTTATAGCCCACAGTGGCAGTCCTGATTTGAACTGATATGCCTATGACCATGAAAACACACTTGTCATCATGTAGGGAGAGCATGACTGATCCAGAAACATCCCCCAGCAGGTAAACGTATAGAGCACGAATTCTCCTCCAAATCTACACACGGACAGCTGCCAGCCAGAGCAAGCATTCTTCTCATTTTCAGCATACAGTGAAGGCCACACCCTCACGTTGTGAAACAGCATGTCTGTTTCCACTCCTCGTCCACTGCACTGTCCTCACACATTCACTGCCCACGCTCTATTCCAGATTTAGGTATGAAGAGGTAGGAGGGGGAGAAATGGACAGACACTGGAGACTCTACTGCACAGAGCTGAGCATAATCACACCATGCTTCCTGATTTCCCTAAAGATTCCCCAGACCTCATTCAGAAAAAGACTGGAATCTGATGACTAATGTGCGTCACACTGAGCAGCGATGTGTGCGCAGGCCGTGTGGTCTAAAATCCAATCTAAAATTAGTCTGAACCAGTTTATCCAGGAGACGTTTCAAAATTCTAATGGCAGGCACCCAGGCTTCCATTCTCGTCTCATCCGTCTCGCCCTTTCTCTTTCATATCAGTTATTTTTCCTGCTATCTTCTCCTGCTTTTACCTAAACAGCGGTTTGTATTTGCATGGTTGTCATGGCGATCCACACTCAGATACATGCACCTGTTCAGCAGATAGGCTGGTCACCTTACATACCCTTTCTGCTCTTTGATCAGCTAGCTTATTGCTTTGCCAATACACTGGCCTGAAGACTGCAAACTACAGCTGGTAGGAGAAGCGTTTGAGGATACAGAGATTTTGGCAATTGTGGAAGAGCAGCAAATGTGCTCCATCACTAAAATATCAGGTTAGCTGAAAGAAAAATGGACGATGAAGGCAGCAGAACAGTAGAACATGAAGTCTGTACTCTTACCATGTGCCAGGAGCTCTGTCTGATCGTCTAACATGGCACAAATACAGAAGAGAGAGAGAGAGAGACAGACTCTGAGCTAGCCAAAAACATACACCTGCACAACAGATGCTGTTCTGTGCCTCACTTTCTCTCTCATTCCACACCTTTCTGGTCTAAGTGTTTAGTTTTCTCCCTTTGCTCTACGTTCTCCCTTCTTCTTTGTTCTGTGTCATATTTAGCAGTGTATCAGGGTCTACTTTATGATCCCCCGACCTTATGATTTCCCTTTAACCTTCCTGGCAATTCTAGGGTTAAACCAGTTTAACACAGTATGACTTCTTTATTTGTTTGTGAGTTTGGTGTTAGGACCTGTAACATAATGTAACCAGACCGCCGACCATAAAGTGGTCCATTTTTTAAATGAATCTTTAAATGAATGCAGCTACTGCTCTCATCTGAATGCCCCCACTAGGAGCACAGCATACGAAATGTTTATGTGGAAGCGAATCTAGACTGAAATGAATTACCAGCCTACATGCCTGGCCTCTCATACAGTGAGTTGCAAATCTACATCTCCTGCTAATGGATAAAATTAAAAATATGCTTACTATCAAGCTTACTATGGAATTCCATGCTTCACCTAACCCCTAACTAATTAAGGGCCATTTCCTGCTGTAAGCAGAACATTTTCTTTCTCACAGGTCTTTTGTTTGAGCATCTCCACTGTGTAACCTGGCATGAAAAGCACTAAGTGTTACAGAATTTAAGATTATTACCTGTCACACTCTATGAGTTCATCAGGTACAGTGTGATAAGCAACAATCTCAAATTATTGCTGAAATCACTCGGTCTAGACAAGACTTTTTTCTATAATCATTTAGCATTATGCAAGAACATACATCCTGCTTATTAAATCCACAACTGTGTTTCATATCTGCACTACTACCTTTAATTTAACTTATTGTATTTAACTAATACATATACATATATTATAATAAATATATAAATTATAATATCATTCAATATTTTTGTGTGTTATATCTTGTAATTGACTAAACTGCTGTAACACAAGAATTTCCCCTCATGGGATCAATAAAGTACACCTATCTATCTATTACAGAATTCACATCATTACAACAAGTCTACATACACACAAAATACTTCCCTATGTGAAAATAATAGAAAAAAAAAAATTATTCTTGCTTTTTCATGCAACAATGGCAGAATGAATTAGAACAAAGAATGGCAGCAGGAAGTGCATTGTTGAAATATTTCTCATTTTATTCTCGATCAATTCTAATAATAGCATTATTAGATGCACAGCCAAACGGTATGAAGCCTCTAATATAACAAAATGGTTATAATGTACAAATTAGCCCGTTGTGGCCACATGGTACGACCTCAAACGGTGTAACCGGAGCTCCTGACGTAATATGTTGTGGAAACATCATACTTCATGGTTAATGATTCATGATTTGGGTAATGATTTGGTAACAAAACTATTAGCTCTTATTTTCAAAGTGAATAGGAAACCCAGATCGCTGATTCCAGTATGCGGTTATGTATAGTTCCAGTAGTTGACGCAAAATGTAATATTATCAATCATTTCCATGCTTAGGCTCTTGTGGTCACAATAATCTACTGCAATTGATTTCTGTGTCTCACTCATTAAATGCAATATTTGCCACAAGGTAAGTACTTTGTGGTCAAGAAATAAATCTGAATTAATCTCGTGGCCTCGATACATTAATTCATGGTCACACCTTATTACAAAATAATACCACTCACCTCAGCAGCTCTGCAAAACTGTAAACTACATACCTGATTTTTTTTAAATGAAGGTCAAGTCAAAACAAAGCAAAAATCTTATCAGATTCCATTTTCTGAACCACAAGATGGGGGACACCTGGGACAGGGTGCCAGCTCATCACACACACACACACACACACACACACACACACACACAACAGATAATTTAGAGATGCCAATTTTGCATCTGGGGGAGAAAACTCTCAAAGCATAAGGAGAACATGTAAACTCCATACACACAGGGCGGAGGCAGGGAAAACTTCCTCACTCGCTCGCTCAAACACACACACAAACACACACGATCGCTGCAGCCTCACTGTCTCACAAACCAACCACATTTCCACTGACTTGTGTATTTCTATACATAAATGGTATTTTTAAATGGATATACATTATATAATCTGTACTGCAGAATTCCAGTGCAAGCAAATTTCAGAAAACATTTTTTTAGTACATGGAAACGTAAACATAATGAAAGCCTTGTCTTTGTGCATTTTTAGAGAAAAAACATTTGTTGATGTGGCTACTAGGTTACAACTGACATGTATTTCTCACACACACACACACACACACACACACACACAGTTACCATGTACTGACGGATTCACTTTAACAGTCTGGCTACACACACATTCTAGCAACATGAGCACATGCACTTTCCATGTAATACTATATATTTATGCAGCTTAAGCAGTAATGTGTATAAGGGCAGCTCTAGGAAATGGCTCTGCATCAGCTAATCCCTTACTCATATAATCCTTATGCTCCAATACTTCCTAGAAACACGTGCAGTGGTATGCTTTCTCATATTCTGTACTATTAAGGTGTAAAGGACACAGGCACAGGTTTATTCTTGGGCCTGGCTACAAGGGATGATCAGTGCAGACGCTGGAATTTAGCCCAGCACTAATGCTGGAATGTATGTGAGAAACAGAACTTTACAGCACATCTCTTTAATTAGCCTGTAGCGTAGATGCCTCCGTGCCCTGCTGCTCCCTATCTGACATGAAAATACCATTATGCACTGCCCGCAATTGTCTCACCACTATACTAGATGAGCTCACCCTAAAAGCGCCATCAATCTCCTCTCAGTTTCACTTAGGCAAATCTCTCTAATGTCCCTACTGAGAGAGAGAGAGAGAGAGAGAGAGAGAGAGAGAGAGAGAGAGAGAGAAAGTGGGTGTGGAATAAATAATCAGGGATTACTGATGATCCCAACAGTACAGCTGCCACAGCATATCAGTAATGTGTCACTCCGCTTGTAGGCTGGAATGATAATGATATCATGGCAGTACCACTTTCCGTCTGTTTCTTGGTAATATTTTTGTTGACTGAACTGCTGATAAAAGCTGGTGGCAGACAAGCATATTTAGAAAAATCTGTATAAGGACATCATGTGACTGAGATTATTGTGTCTGGACGTATTTAATTCAGTGACAATAGACATTGTCACAAAGCAGCTTTACAGAAATAAGGATGTAGAATTAGATCTCTAATCAGCAAGGCAGACATAGGACTGGAGTTATTCAATACAAGTCTGAGTACAAGTCATTCAACTAATAATATTTACAATCATTCCTCTGGCAGATATCCATCCATCCTTCCATTTCCTGTACCTTTTATCCTCCACAGGATCGAGGGATACCCAGCGCAGGGTACAATCAAATTCACACACTACAGATGCCAATCGGCCTAGGGTTAAGATCCAGAGGAATCAAACCCCCAACTCTGGAGGTGTGAGACAAACGTGTAACCCACTACATCACCGTGCCGCCTCATTTGTATCCAAAATTATTTAACAAGTGAGAATACAACAGTACAGGTATTAAAGTGTTTAATAATAAGACAAGTGAGGAAAGTGCTAGAAGATTAAGCTTCCAACAGTTGACAGGAAACAAGTACCAGACAATGTGAAAGCCACAACTAATCCATTGGCTGCTCACACAAAGTAATCCAAGTGACCACAAGCGCAAGGGCTAACACAAGGCCTGATGTGAAACAAGTGTTAGATAAGAAGTGAGTTGCAGTTAGTCAGACTTTCAGTCACTGCAAATAGGATTAGCACGTAAATGTAAGATCCAAACAATCACCGTAGTTTATTATTACCTGTAAATCAAGTTTGTGCCTCAGCTCAAAGCCTGGCATTTCCTGGCATCGTAAACACAGGTGCTTTTTAAAAACTACATTCTTCAGAACTCGTCTGGCCAGTCTGCAATTCCTGTTGTTTCCTTTGTGATTTTCCACACTTCAACAACACCTACTACTGTATACACCTAGAAAATCACCACAGACCAGCACACAGAGCTGCAATTTGTCACACACTCAGTGAAGGAGAATGTGGTACTGATGACTCTTGTAACCTCCTGCCGTTCATTATGGAGGATGAGATGCGAGTGCCGATGGTGTGGGAGGTAGTGATTGAAAAATTCCATTAGCCAAATGATTCCTTTTTCGCCACAAATATGAAAAGATGATAGCTGAACTGTGTGTCTGTGTGTGATATAAAAATTATACAACAGATAGATAACAGATAGATACAGATAGATATAAGCTATATATCCTTGTGTTGTCATATTAACTCACTAAAGCCCAGGGAATTAAGAGAGACTAAGCAGCATGCTAAATAGGAACTTGTGCTAGTGTAGCAAAAAAAATGTCCAAAAATGTCCAATGCAGCAAAAACAATGAGGTGTTATCTCATGGAGGAGATAAAAGTGGACTCAGCCAATGACAGTGCTCCATCCAGCTGCTGCTGCTTTTCTGGAGGCAAAGCCTTTCTGGAAATGGTTTATTTAATAAAACACACTTTTATTAAACAGGAACCGGTTAGCAGACAAGGAAAGAGAGAGATGGGAAACTCCATACAGGATGGACAGATTTAATCCAAGCTGCTTCCTATTCTCCTTTGGTTCTTAATTTCAACATATACACACTGAAAACTCAAACCACTTTCAAACTGGACAAATCATAAGAAATTCTAATACTAGCATACACTAGTATATATGTGTGTGTGTGTGTGTGTGTGTGTGTGTGTGTGTGTGTGTGTTATAGACAACTCAATCCAACTAAGTGATGAAGGGGTGTTTAATTGCCACGTTTAATCGCTTCATCCACAGAGCCATTTGAGCTGAAAATGTTCTTTTCTGAGTCAGCATGAACAGGTGGGCCTTGGGTGCTAGAATAAACAAGGACGCTAATGAAAAGGCCTCTGTCCTTCATATTGAGTTCCATTTGTTAGTAAAATTAGGTTTCTACATAATTACATACATGCATGCATTCCTTCTCTTCTGTCTGACGGATGAGAAACTTTAAGAAAAAAAAAGTCTTCGTAAAAAGTGACCACAAGCCACAAGCCTCCAGAACAGCTTCCGTGTAGCTTGGCACAAATTCTACTGAGTGTAGAGCCGATGACTGAAGACAGTAGCATGCGATTTACAACATTTTCAGAGTCATCAAATCATTCATTCTCCCCCACAGAGTCAAAACTGATCCACCTACAACTGAGATCACCAACTGAGACCAAAACAAAGCACCACACCTTGCTGGGTTTCACCCTTCCTTTCTTTTATTACGACAATCCAGCTAGTTGTGTTGAGTTCATCCCTGTGTGTGTTGTGTGTGTGTGTGTGTGTGTGTGTGTGTGTGTGTGTGTGTGTGTGTGTGTGTGTGTGTGTATTGTAGTGCTGAGATCCAGGCCATAATGCTGAAGCAGCGATAACCTTTCATTCAGAACAGTTAGTAGGACCCACACATTGTCCTTCAATCTCACACACACACACACACACACACACGCACACACACACACACGCCATTGATCTTCCACTTCCACTAAACAGTTTAATAAGGCACTGGAAATAACAAACCCTCTCTTGCTCATGGTCCGTCAAACACACTGTGAAATGTAATGAGGTTACTGAGACGACAGACTCTATGTTCGCTTCTACACACTGCATCATGTTTTCTTAAAAGTCCCTCATTGATAGTAAACAGCCACACAGTCACTAAAGAGATAATCACCACAGTAACTGAGCCACTGAGGCATTACAGCACTGTATATACACCAGGAACTGTCACAAGGGGCATCACTGTGAAATCATGTTTTTAGGACAAAGCTCATAAATATTATTGGGCATGATTGTAGAGGATAGACCCAGTGTACTCAGAGTGCTTTTGTATATTCACAAATCATTTTAAAGCTTTTGCCCCACCATTGAGTAATCACGAGTTCAACTCCTGGCAATGCCACAGAAATTCATGGCCAGAAGCCCAAGAGAGCATAATCCACTCAACATTAGTGTCTCCCCTGCCAATTAGTGCAAAAATGGCTAATCGTGGGCATCTGTAAGCTCATGTACGCAGGAGAGGACAGTCAGTGCTTTCATCTGAGCAAATTTAGCTGCTCTGTGACACAACATGATGCACTAACTTGGAAGCTGCAATGTGATAGGAGAGAACGAGCTAGTGGGTGGGAACTGGCGATGTCTAAATTTGGGCAGAAAAACAAGGTTTTAAAATTGTTTTACAGAAACTTTAAGCTGAGGAGGAATGCTGGGATTTAGCAACGTGATTTCAGGACTGTTATACCACAGATTGAAGTTTGATCAGTAACACAGACTGTGACTTCAGCAGTAATGGAAAACTGGGAATGAGAGAGAGAGAGAGAGAGAGAGAGAGAGAGAGAGAAAGAGAGAGAGAGAGATGAGCACCCTGTGTTCTTGTTGCTCTCTGCACAGCTATCAGCATTCCTCTGATCTGGCCCACAGCCAAACTTATGGCTGAGACGGGTCTGACTGGCACAAACTACCTCTGATCCAACCCCTATCCCCCTCACCATCATCATGCGCACTTACAACAGCATGATGAAACCCAGTGATGAGTACTAATATTATACTGATTTAGAAACTGAATAACGAGCTATCTCGTTCCCTCCCTGACCCTTCACATTAACCCTTACGTGTGACTTGTTTAAACTTTGTCCATCAGTCTTCATCATCCAATAGATTACTTTTTTTTTTACCTCTGTTTTCTTCCAATTGGGTTATTTGCCAATTTTCACCCACTAGCTCTGCCATCATACAGCAGCTACGACACACCTTAGCATGTGCTTTCTCCAAGACACATGAAGTTAGCTACCACACCTGCTGCTCATCCTGTCCCACAGAACAACATGGAGGAAAGTGCTACAGTGATGTGAAAAAGTGTTGGCCCCTTCCTGATTTCTTATTTTTTTGCATGTTTGTCACACTTTAACATTTCAGATAATCAAACACATTTAAATATTAGTCAAAGATAACACAAGTAAACACATCATGCAGTTTTTAAATGAAGGTTTTTATTATTAAGGAAAAACAAAATCCAAAACTACATGGCCCTGTGTGAAAAAGTATTTGCCCCCTAAGCCTAATAACTGGTTGGGCCACCCTTAGCAGCAACAACTGCAATCAAGCGTTTTCCATAACTTGCAATGAGTCTGTTACAGCGCTGTGGAGGAATTTTGGCCCACTCATCTTTACAGAATTGTTGTAATTCAGCCACATTGGAGGGTTTTCGAGCATGAACCACCTTTTTAAGGTCATGCCACAGCATCTCAATCGGATTGAGGTCAGGACTTTGACTAGGCCACTCCAAAGTCTTCATTTTGTTTTTCTTCAGCCATTCAGAGGTGGACTTGCTGGTGTGTTTTGGATCATTGTCCTGCTGCAGAAAACGCTTGATTGCAGTTGTTGCTGCTAATGGTGGCCCAACCAGTTATTAGGCTTAGGGGGCAAACACTTTCACACAGGGCCATGTAGTTTTGGATTTTGTTTTCCCTTAATAATAAAAACCTTCATTTAAAAACTGCATGATGTGTTTACTTGTGTTATCTTTGACTAATATTTAAATGTGCTTGATTATCTGAAACTTTAAAGTGTGACAAAAATGCAAAAAAATAAGAAATCAGGAAGGGGGCCAACACCTTTTCACACCACTGTATCTACCCACTTCTGCATCGATGAGCTCATAGACAATCAATACAACTGAATTATCACATCCTTCTTGGACTCCCAGCCATGGATGCCTGTGGCATAAGTTTACTTAAAAGTGTCTTTCACAGAAATGGACCTGATTGTGTTATCCTCAGGGTCAACACCCACAAAAATTTTGCCCTGCATTCCCTACATCACAGCTCCTTACCTCTCCTCTGGATGATAATCCTCAGCAGAGGATTGGCGGAAGACAGCGCTTTGTGGAAGTTGTCATCATTGTTGATGGGAAGCAGGTCTCCGTGGACGTCAGCGTAGCCCAGTAGCACATCAACACCTGGAATGTGGTGCACTTTCTGCAGCAGCCGGTAAAACTCCTGGAAGCTGACAGTGCCATTCCTCTGCAGCGCAAAACGTCGGTATTCTGCTTCAAACTACAGCAAGAAACACAAATGTGGTCAATCTTTCAGAAGTCAGATCAGAAACAAGAGAAGACCAGCCAAGAGCCAGGCTGTAGAAGTATGCGAAATTTGCGAAAGTGGACACAAAAAGTGAAGTAAACAAAAGAAAGTCATATGCAATAATGGTCTGATCATCAGTGGTCTCTACATCTCCAGAGTATTTTGTTATCTGGTCTGTTTTGGTCTCTAAAAACATACAGCTTAAATAGAAACATCTTCGAGTACATGCACACAATAAGATAGACCAAACAAGACAGGAGGCTGCCTTCTTAGTGTTTCTTCACACAACAAGGTCATAATACTTGTTCCCAGAATAATATGTTTACACATCACAGAGCTGACTACTCTTTTGGCTAAAACTAAAATGAACATAATTCCAAAAAAAATTATAAAAATCCCACGCAAACATTCCTCAGACATGAGAACAGGGCATCAGGATCGAACTTCTAACCTAACCTCTATCTCCCGTGTGATTGCAGGAAAACTCTTTTTAAAATGTCTCTCTGTACTGAAGAATAAGAAGAAAACCCAGTTCCCCCAAAGTTCACTTATAGTGCAAGTCTCAGGACAGCTTTTGGAGCCACCTGTAAAATTGTTTATGAGAAATGCTTTTATACAGCACAACAATTCTCCAGTCCATAGAATCTGTAAAGCTCTAAATCCGTCCTTCTGGAATTAGGACTATTTTCTAAAAGGAGAATTTGTAGTTATGTGTTATATAACAATGTTTTCTTTCTTAGTGAACGAAAGTTGAAAAACTCTGGAATATTCATTTAATGCAAAACAATCGCTGACTGCATCGCTGACTGCAAGAATGTTACTGAAATCTCATCCATTCAGAAGATGAGTCAGTTTTTGACACTTATAAGTCTGAATCTGAATCGTTATCTTCTTTAAAATGGACTGAGATTACTTTGTTTCTAAAATTGAGGGCACAAATACAAAAACACACACACACACACGCACACACACACACACAGCTCTCCTCAGTATCAATTTGAAGGCCACCTGCACCCTGCTATCTCACTGATGTGAAATTACAGCACTACAGGAGCCACTGTAGTGAAAGCTGAATAGGAAAAGACTGAGCTAGTGTCAGTCCAGCTCTGGTAGAGATCAAGATAGAGATGGACAGCAGCGCACACACACTGAGCTGAACTGAGGGAATCAATTGAGGAGTTTCTCAGTGCTGATTTCATGCGGAGTAAACCAACACAACTTACACACACACAAAGGTATGTAGGATGTTTTAAGCACTGTGAAAAAAGAAAACAAAAGAGGCAGCATGGTGACAATGAAAGTTATTAACATGGTTTCAAGCACCTAGGAATCGCTTCTGTATAAAGTCCATTCACTCAGTGCAGCCGTGTTTAACTGATGCTGTGATGGCTAAAGGGGGGACGGGGAGTTCTACAAAAACCAAGCTGTTCCCTTTTTAATGACTGATTTATTTCAGGCCAGTATGGCTAAAAAACCTACCATGCATCTTTATAAACAGAAACTGTTCAAAATGTTGAAGAAAATGTTAAATGATGTTAAATTGCTTCTGCTCTTCAGTTAAACAAAAAAGCTAAAGCCTCCACTGGAGTCTGGCTCATGAATATTTTTTTAATTAGTTTGGGATTTTGAGAAGAAATCTGTAAAGACATACTATAAGCAGTCTGCACTGAGAAATGAGAATGGTCACCGAGAATGGTCTTAATTCGTTTAAGGTGATTTCTATCTCATACTGTCTTAAACTGAGACATAATTTGACAACTAAAGGGATATAAAAAGGGATTCCTTCTGACTGAGCAAACATGCACACACATTACCCTCTTAAAGTAGAGAATAGTTTATAGCAATCAAAAACATCCAGGGGGATTATACCTGCCAGAAACATGCAGAGTATGCGTGAGCATGCAAAGCTCCTGACAACTGCTTTCTCTAATACTCACTCTAATGCTGTTTCTTCAGAGCCACACACTGGCGATGTTGCTAATACTAAAATGCTAATCAACTGTGAACCACATGACTAAATCCATGCCAGGATCAGTCTCAAGCTGTACTCCATTAAAAAGTCTCTTAGAAGAAGCACTGTGCCGTGGCATCTATTCAGGTTCCAGAGACTTAAAAAAAAATCTTTCTGTGATGAGATCCTAAATAAAGCCCCTGCCATGACTCATGAGAGGAAGGAGGGAGAGCTGTCAGTGTGATATAGCGCCCAAGCTGACACAAATTGGTTTAACATTTAGCATGGTGTTTGACTCACTAAAGATCTACATATGAAATCATCAGATGTTCAAATTCCTTAGAAATTCTTCCATCATGACTGAGCGATGGAGAGTGGGAAAGTGTGAAGGTGAAAGAAAGTTTAAGATACTATCCCATTTTTTTGCACTTATTCATCAGGCAAGTAAGGCAGAGTACAAATTTATAACTCAAGGGCTCATAACCACTGACCAACCACGGCTCTTCGACCGAGAGAACGTCCACTGCTACAGTCCTGTTGAAAGCACAACCATTAGCTGAGGCAACACCACAACCCCAGGCCTGCGTCCCTGCTTTCAGCCGGTTTACTCCCTTCAGCTGTCTCCACATCCGACTTCCATTCCTAAGTGAAGTGGTCTCGGTCAGAATAGAGCCTCTAATTTCATAAGACGCTTTGCAGAAGAAAGTCCCATTTTTTTCTTTCGCTATTCTTAGTTTTCACACATTACCACAGCGCACACCAAAAAATACAAACACCGCACAAACCATAATGGCAAAGTGTGTGTGTGTGTGTGTGTGTGTGTGTGTGTGTGTGTGTGTGTGTGTTTTGGGAGGAGGCTGAAGCAACATGTATGTGTGTGTGTGTGTGTGTGTGTATGTGTGAGATGACAAGCGAATTGAAATTTTCCAAAGTATAATATTCATATACAACTGACCGTCTTGTTTTTTCTTTTTAATATATGTATCAATAACATGTCTTAAGTAAGGCTTTCATTGAAAAACAATCTTGGGATTGTGAAAATCAACAACAGTTCTGATTTGATATTTGGTAAAAAGCTAAGTTATTCATAAACATAAACAATCACCTATGAGAACTCAGAGCTAAAGACACTGATTAATAATAATGATAAAATAATCCAATTTATACAAATTCCAGTCATCTAAGCGGAGGCATGCATAAGACAGATGGTTAATGGTGTTTATGGCTCGATGGTGTGTGTTACTGAAGGTCCACATCTCCTCTCCTCATGCGTCTACAGGAGATCCCTCACACTGCACCAGCACTGCGCTGCATCTGAGCAAACCGGTGTTTCCAGACTGGGGCGTTTACATGCACATTAACGCTTAGATTTTGCTAGAGAAACGGTTATTGTTGGTAGATATGAAGTGCTATATTTTGGGACAGTCAATTAAAAACTGTAGCCCTGAAGCAGATCCAGTAGAGTCTTTGTCAGAATAAACCAGACTGGCTCGTCTCGCACATCTCACTTGTCAACACACAGCGTCGCAATCAGCACCATCAGCGTTTCTCTCCTGGACTGAACGCTACACTACACTGCTGCTGCTACAACCAGCAGAACCAGAACCAGTGGATCATCTGTGAAACCCAGAGCACCAACATCTTCCTCTGGATCAGTCTGAACATATTGCGGTGCGAAGTGTAGAATCGGATCAGATTTGACTTACTTTGCTCTTCACCTCGACCACAGTGTCTGTGTTTTTCTGCGGCGTCCTCTGACTCCTCGACATGTTTATTCCCCGCGAGTAGCCTCAGGGTCCACGGCTTTTGAATCCACACGGCACTGACTGACTCAGCTGCCTGTACGGCGCATTAGCTCGCAGGAGCCTGAACACGACGCAGATCCGCCACTCCGCAATACTGCCAGAGAAACACGGGCTCATGCGTTAGAGCGTCGGCAAAGGGCGGGGCTACGTGCCTTCAATAACAATGACGTCAAGCGGCCACGCCGTTCTACGCAGGAGAAAGGGAGAAACTGGCTCGCAGTGAAATATTGGCCGTTCCTATGGAAACCGGTAGGCGGGGCAAAGTCTGTTCTTGCTCCACACCGCCGTCACCTCAAATATGTCACTAACTATTTATAAAGAACAATCGCTAGCAAACACTGAGAAAAGTGATGAACTTTCAATCAAATGCTCACTGCGGAAAAATGTGGCGTTTTAAAGGAAAGGGAGGATCCTTATCGCTGTGCCAAGGCTGCTGCTAAAGCTATTTTCATTCTCTTAGATTATAAAAGGAAACATGTTTACAGCTAGGCTCAGGCCAGAACAACTGTAAGAAGATGTTTTAACCACAGTACACTGTTAATGGCGCTAACAGGGTTTTTTTTTTTATTGATTTGCGGTAGGTTTTGATATACACTCAACCCCACACCTGTTCACCTGCACATACATGCAGTCATCTAAACAGCCAGTCACATGGCGTCGGCAGCGCAATGCAAAACAAACACTTATTAACTTCTACAGGTCAGCTAATGTTCACATTAAAAATCAGAATGGCATAGATGTTTGTGCTAGATGGGCTGATTTCACACAAAACAGTCTCTAAATGGTGCAAAAAAACAACAACAACAAAAGAAGCATCATGTAACTGGAGATTCTGTAGGCTGAAACACACTGTTGATGAGAGAGATCAGAGTCCAGACTGGTCTGAGTTGAAAGGAAGTCTATAGTAAGTCAAATAAGAACTTTATACTGGTGAGCAGAACAGCATCTCAGAAGACACAACAATATTAATCCTGGATGTGGATGGGCTTCAGACAACAGAGGATACACTACAGTGGATGCTTTCTTCTGCTAACAGCTGAAGATCACAGCAAGTTCAACTGGAACAAAAATCTGAGTCTAAGGGCACAGACTCGCTGAAACTGGACAGCTGAAAACTAGAAAAAGACCATTTGTCCCCTAATTTTAATCAGTTTCTATGAGCTTGTGCCCTAGAGTGGTCCTTTCTGTTCTTCCTTTAAGAGTCTTGCACCTGCTTCAAGTTTAATTTCTGAAAACTGAGCTGTGCAAAACTCCTTTAAAATCAAATTGTTTGGATTGTAAGATTGCTCGAAAGTCACTCTTAATCAAGTGGTATTAACATAACGGTGAAAATGTTATGAATATCCATAAGTCACATAACTGCCTATAAAGGAACAAGAATTTTTCAAGCCACCCAAAATAAACACACACATGAACAGAAAATTCTCTGAAATAGAAAAACATGTCAAGATTTACTGCTATTTTAACAATGTTAACTCATATGATTGTATTATGACTGTTGTGTCGGAAGTTCATAGAATAGCTCAGGAGGATGGCTGCTAAAATATGCAAATGCATGTAATGACCTCATGATTGGCTGCTCTGACTCATCTCTGTCAGTGTTTCACCTCTTTGTCACTAGCACGCAATGCATATTTATTTGTCAGAAAGCTGCCTGTTTCCTGGTCATGCGTGTATGCTGATTTCTTTAACCATCATCACTTTTATTTAAGTATTCATCCTGTCATACCAGATATTTCTCAGCAAACCCTATTGAGATATGTTAATTAAGAGATTATATTACTTAGTAGGTATTTTGATTAATGATTAATCTCAATGAGTCACAGCAGCACTACAGAAGCTGTTGGTATTACCGTACGCCTTAAATGAAGAATATGATTCTTAAATGACTTAATGAACAATAGCTTTATTTATGCTCCATGCACTAGAATATGAAACTTTTAGTCAGTATATGGTCACATTTTGGTCCCAGATATGGTCCAGGTTGTTTCACCTCTTGATAAAACTTTTAAGATTTCTCCAAACAAGGCTTTTTTTTGTTTGTTTTATGTATTGTTGTATGCATTAAAAAAAAAAAAAAAAATCCTCCCACCAAAGTTTTGAGGCTGATGGTATCCTAAGTCTCTGACCTATTAAACCAATGTTAATGTATTCATTGATAGAGACTTCAAAGCACTCTTGTACATCACTCTGGATAAGGGAGTGTGCCAAATGCCAGAACTGTAAATGTAAATGTAAATAGAAATGTTATGATTCTATCATAATCAGGCCATGTTAATTTCTTATAAATATTCATTCTTAAAGACAATTTTGGGTAGAAATGTATACCCACAAATGTACACACATACCCTAGAGCTTTATCTCAGTACTTCTGATCTTTTAGAGCTTAAATATTTCCATACAGATGGTTAGATTTGACAGATAAAAGGCTTTGTCATGCTAAATCAGTGTTTGTCTGAAAGAGAGACTCACATACATTTTCCAGCTGCAGAGGTGAAGGATGCCTAAGAATGTGAGCTATTTGAAAAAGGCCTGTTTGGCAGTGAAACAGATAAGATATGCAGCACTCCTACTCCAGCCCCTCCCTACTCAAGCACATATTCACAGAGAAGAAAGTGATTATGAAACTTAGCTTAGATCGAAACTACTAAATCACACACAGAAAAGCTTACAGAAACCTCATTAAAAGGTTTCCATGAGTAAATCACTCCGTAATCGAATGACAGCTGACTCAGTGCTCGTGTTTGAAAACCTTTTTTTAAAGAAAAAAATCAAAAGTGCAAATATAAATTGTGCCCCTGATCACATTCTTCGTGATTTATTTTTTTTATGTAGGTCTTGTGCTGCCAGTTAACTGTTTTTCCTGATTACAAATGATTTTCCTGGTCACAGTTTTGCATGTGCATGCTGCCAAGTCCAAGACACAAAGCAGCTTGGTTTATGAACAGGTTCTCATTAATCATATTTGGAATTTCTGTCATTGTGAACTTATCTATTTACTTTTGATATGAATAATTCTACATAATTCTGTAAAGCAGCACGTCTGTAGACATTGCTGAGCCAGGTCAAGATTACTGAGGCAGAAGGGGGGTTATATCTTGTGATACGCAATATAATCATCACACACTATTTTACACAACCTCTTTCCCCTGGAATAAAACTAGACATAATAAGCTATTTTTGAAAAACTGAATAATGTTTGTTACATAATACCATAATTCCATAGCATAATACCAGGTAACTATGAACCCCTCTCACTTAAGTTTCTATGAGGGAGTGATTCTCTGCAACATAAATATGTACCAGCTTTGTACCAGTTTCCTGGAATAGTGTAAAACAGAACAGTCACGCTCTCCTTGACATATGATTTTCATTTAGATTTAAAGGTATATAGCTTATTTTGAGTCTTGCTAAAGACCCTCAAATTTAGAAACCTCTCAAGACCTTAGAGTTATAAGGTTGGACCTGACTCACGTTAAACAAACAATATAAAAAGAGTTACATAGACCCCAAAGAATATTTGTGACCTACCTGTTTTACATACATATTAGAAATTATAATAGAAATTATAGAAGCTATAATGGTTAAAAATAAAATAAAAAATCTGCTTTGACATTACTGACAGTCAATGCTTTAGTTTAGATTTTTAGTTTCAGTATATTTTTCAGTTTTTATTTAGTTTACATTTTCTAAAAGCTCATTCACAGGGACTCACACAATCTAAAGGCTAATAATCACAAGGCATTTATTTTAACGTTTATGGAAGGAGTCACATTGTCATTGTTTTTTTTAAAGGTCAGTAGGTTTTCTTTGCATTTGCAGTTTCAGTAACATGACAAGCTGTCTTTTTGTTTTATTGAGAGAGAGAGAGAGAGAGAGAGAGAGAGAGAGAGAGAGAGAGAGAGAGAGACCCGTGAGTGACAATGTTATTAGAAATGACAGGAAATAACTTGTCTCACAGATGTTCTTTGACATTTAAAGTACCTGTAAAATGTTAAGAGTAATGACATAGCTTCTTTAATTATTTTATGAAAAGTTGTAATTGTAGGGGTATTTTGTGGTATTTATTTTTTAATTATTTTTATTGGAGTTTTATTTTTATCACTTTTATCTGAGTGGTTGCATCATATTACCCTGGGCTTGATTTCTTCCTATAATAGCATGCCCCAGGTGTTTTATTTTTTACATTTTGTAATAGAACTTTTAAGGTCAAAAGAGACAGCATTGAATAAATTCTGGATAAAAATCAAGAATAAATTATTTATAAAGAATCGTTCTTTTACTGTATACATGGCTCAGATAAAACAAAGAATGGATTTAAATAGGGATCTGTGTTCTCCGGTTCTAATGGTGACGAGACTTTCTACTGACAAAGCAGTCAACTGATAAGCAATCTGTGCCATCACAAACAATCAGACATTCAAGTCCAAAATCTAATGTTCCAGTTACCAGCTGTCCTTTAATAACTCAGGTATTATTACCAAACAACACACACAATAATCTTAAATATATTTGCTCCATCAGATGGATGTAACGTTTAAAAACTGGCTAAGTGAAGCTGCCCCAAACATCTTGAATCCAGATGTTGGCAGAATTTCTCTGAAGGCTTTTTCGACTCAATCAGTCTATACAGGAGAGGAGTAAAAGGTTTACATAAACCACACTCCCCAGATCGGAGCTAGATTTCGGAAACAGTGCTTTTTTACTACAGTGGAACAAGTGCTGCAATATTTCTGATGGAATAAGGAGAGCCAGCGCTGAAAAACCAGGCACTAAAATAAAGCAGCAAAGCAAAGCGTGGGGGTCTTAATAGGAACCTGTGCAGGTTGTGAGGGATATGATGTGGAATGTGGTACAGGATTCCTCAGCTGGGGTGTGTGTGTGTGTGTGTGTGTGTGTGTGTGTGTGTGTGTGTGTGTGTGTGTGTGAGTAATGCTGTCAGAGCGGTCGGTGCGTCCTAGGGCGCCACATTCTCTCAGCTCTCCCACGTCTCCTCAGCATGTTACCAGACTCGACTCGCCGGCTCATCAGCCAGTCATCTGCCTACCAAACATTCCTCAGGCTTAAAGCTTAAAGAAAAGACTAGAAAAAAAAGAAGTAGAAGAAGGAAAGTTCAGTTGGCCTTTACAAGACTGACCCTTCCTCTGTTCTCCAGAACTTACAAATGTGGTCAGATGATTCTGACTAACAAAAAGACACAAAAAAACCAAAATCCCCAAAGAGCTCTGGTCACAATCTGTGAAAGGAATTGTACTTAAGGATGATGACAATTTTAATGGAGTCCATGTAATGTGGTGCTACTGGTTATGGACAGAGGTAAATAAAGTCCTACGACTATGTAATTTTAAGACACTGACAGCACTGTCATAATGCACTGAGTGAAACAAGGTGTCATGCTCACCCGGATATTTCTTCCCCAGATCACCAGTCTGCAGCCTCATTCACATTTTTACATTCCTTGTTTTGTCATCTGCTTCATGCTTGTGTTTGTGTACACCTGTCTTACTGTACGTTCCCCAATTAGTCATCCTGTTTAAGTTCTGAGTTTCATGTTCATGTTGTGTTGTCACTATGTTATAGTATTTGTACTGTGAGTGTTTTCTGTCCTTTGTCTAATCTTTTGTTGTTTTAGTTTTTGTTTCTTTTTCTGTAATTTGTTTGGTTTTTTAGTTGTTTATCCTTAAAAATCATTGCACTTACATCTGACTCCCTGGATTTTGTGCCACAAGTATTGTTTTTTGGTGAAGAACTTTTTTTTTTCAATGTGTGGCTTTGCTGAACATGGCAGTTGTAAGACACTGAAATGTTGTGGAAGAAGCCATTTGTGGTAGTCAGCTGTTCCTCTCCATTGTTTGAAAATAGCTAAAAATATGAATAAATCTCTTTTACATCTATGTGCCTCATACTACATTTATGTTATTTCCTTTTGTTGTGTCAGTTTTAAGTTCCTGTTTATCAAGTTGTATTTTTGAGCACATGCTCTATAGAACTTGCAGCTGCCATTTAAATCTATCAAAAATGTACAGCATTTCAGTTATGAAAATAGGATTATTCTGACTTAAAACAGTTTGAGGAATGATGCTTCTGTACACTAGTGATCAGTGATACCTGAGCTGCTCAGGTTCTGTAAAATTTAGGTGTGACAAGGTGAAGCATGTGACTGAGACAGTGAGCATGTTGCAGAATAGCCCAAAACTTATAAGAACTGAACTTGTCACCAAAAATTGTCTATGATAAAGAAATTTTATCATGAGTGAAATACACCAATCAGGTATAACATTATGAGCAGTGACAGGTGAAGTAAATAACACTGATTATCTCTTCATCATGGCACCTGTTAGTGGGTGGGATATATTAGGCAGCAAGTGAACATTTTGTCCTCAAAGTTGATGTGTTAGAAGCAGGAAAAATGGGCAAGCGTAAGGATTTGAGCGAGTTGGACAAGGGCCAAATTGTGATGGCTAGACGACTGGATCAGAGCATCTCCAAAACTGCAGCTCTTGTGGGGTGTTCCCGGTCTGCAGTGGTCAGTATCTATCAAAAGTGGATCAAGGAAGGAACATTGGTGAACCGGCGACAGGGTCATGGGCTCTGATGCACGTGGGCAGCAAAGGCTCTTGTGGTCCGATCCAACAGACGAGCTGCTGTTGCTGAAATTGTTGAAGAAGTTAATGCTGGTTCTGATAGAAAGGTGTCAGAATACACAGTGCATGACGGGTCAGGCAGCAAAAGGGGAACCAACACAATATTAGGCAGGTGGTCATATTATTATGCCTGGTCGGTGTATGACATAGAAGATATGTTTACATCAATCGGAATGTATTCAGTCTGACTGCAGATTTTAAAAGTACGGTTTAGATGTACCCTAAACAGTACAATCCGATTAAAATATTCCTTTACATGTGTATTATATTCCAGTCAGAGTGTCTGTCATCACGTTCACATGTGATTAAGATACTTTTGAATCCGATTGAGGAAATAGTCACATTCAAGTGTATACATGGCAATTTTTTTCCTATTTAGCAGATTGTTTCAGGTCTACATCACCCTTTTCATACAGTTCAAGCTCAGTTGGCTTGAATGAGGTGTTTACATGAAGCCTTTTCCATCTGATCTGATTGGATTCAATCCAATTACTTACAGACTATTTGGTTCCATGTAAACACACTAAGCAACACAATTATAAATAATGTGCTTTCATGAATCAAACTGGTGCAGGTTGATCATCAGCTGGATTGCTTTTGTACTAATGATTTTAATTACATATGAACTTTTAAATATTAAATATGAGAGATACTGGAGATGAGGGACCTTCAGAAACCTGAGTGACTGGACCAGTACATGATACATCCTGTCTCTGGTTTCCACAGATACTTGTCTAAAATAGCCACCCTTTGTTCCCACACACACACACACACACACACACACACACACACACACACACACACACCTGTGCTCAAGGCTTTTATTCATTGTATACATATCCTATTCATCTTTCATTCATCATCAACAACTGATGAATAATTTTGACCAGAATAATACTACTACTATAATAATAATAATAATAATAATAATAATAAAATAATAATAATAATAATAATAATAACAATAACAACAACAACAATAATAGTAATTATTATTATTATTATTAATTTTTTTTTTCTTCACATATTTACAATGTTTTTTCTGTTTCCCTTTTGTCAAACTTCACTTTTGTGACAAATTTTGTAAGCTTGACTTTGTCAATACAGTGTTACAGCCACAACACCTTTAATTAAACTTTATTTTTTTATTTGTTTTAATTGTTTGTTTGTCTGGAGCACTTCTGCATTGTGCACAGATGAATACTGGAACCAGACTTTTCCAAGAGTGTCAGCTGACTTTTAACCCACGTCTGCCATCTAGTGCACAACACATTTCAACATAACAGGTTAAATGTTTGAGATACTGAGATCACAAAAATCACTTTAAATAGCATACTACTGATCAGGTGCAAAGCAAAACCTACTTTCCATTGCTTTTACATCATATTAGCTGTCAATGAAACAGCAGGATATTCTGTATTTTTAAGAATTAAATGCTGACTTTGGTTAGAAGTGAATGTAATTGCCTGTTGCATTGCATTTCACTTCCTTCAGTACTTTCTGCTTGTGCCATAGAGAAATTAGCAGTATATCTGATGAAAAGTGCTAGCCAGAGCCACAAACTCATTCTACACAAACTAGATGTTCCCAATCCCAGGGTTTTAGACCCCAATCTTGGCCCAGTTTTGTGCTTCCCTTACTTTAATAGACTTGACCCAACTCAAAAGAGCTGTTCATTCCATCAGCCATGTTAAGGTTACATATTACAGAAAATTTCAAAACAAATTTTTTACGAGTGGAAATCCCCCAAGCAAGTCTTATCTACGATGGGGTCAGTTTGGTTGCAGACGTTTCAACAAATCAGGGGCTAAAAAAAAAAAGCTGATTAGGCCAAGATTAGCTGATTAACCAGGTGAAATCAGGTGTGGCTCCTAATTGGTTGGAATGAAGACCTGCAGCCACAATAGCCCTTTGTGTATAAGACTACCCAACCCTGCTCTAGAGCATTTGGATGCTTCCTATATGTGCACAGGCACTGCAAGCAAGGCGAGTTTCACCGATGGAACAAATGGCCATAAACTAAACAAATGACCATCGGTATAATAGCTCTAATGTGTTAATGTGTGTCTTCTGACAATCCTACATTTCACCAGCAGAGGTCCTCATCCACAGAACACTGATTAGAGAATACTAATTAAGTACACCTTTGCAATCAGTGCCCATTATCCACTGTCCTCACATTGATAGGTTTTAGCTGTGCTAAATTGTCCACTCTGTGAATGAGTCATTCTGTAACTGCTAATCAGTAACAGGGGTATCAGTTTTAGTATAACATTCGATATAAATAGTGTCCTTAAAATCAGATAGTACACCTTCAAGAAACCTTTCTTCTGTCACATCTTTCGTAAGGCTCTAGATGCAAGATTTTCACTACACCTACACAAGTCCAGTTCTCAGTGATAGATCCTGAATGAACCCAGACATGCTCATCTGGTATTCCTAGCCAAGCTAGGCTTAGAGCAAAGCTATAATTTTGCATCCTCCTTTATCACTGGTAGCCAAATATGTGTCTTATGCTTTCTTGTTCTTGGTTGCTTTGTACATGCACCCAATTCACCTGAGCTGTATGAAAACCTCACTAGACAAGCTGAGCAGGAAAAATGCATTCTCTTCCTCTCTTTACCAAGTAGGGGTTTAAATAAAAAGCACAAAATAATCTAATACTTGTGTTAGGAAGGGGGATTTTTCCCTACTTACTAGCCCCTTTCACTCATACAGTTTATTTCTGTGAATGTTCTGCAAATTTACAGGGTTTTATATGTTAAGGTGAGCCAGAGTTGAAAAGTTGATTTGTCAGTTTTCCAGGACAAGACCTAGTAAAACTATTTGTAACGACATTTTAGGATGCATTTGTCTTGTGATTTGCTTTTGGGTGGAAAGTTAAAATGCAACATCATATTTGTCCATATTCTGCATCACATCACACAGTATGGCATTTGTGGTAATTTTTAATCGCTAATTCTATTTTTAACAATAATGTTCAACTGGATCCACGCATAAAGAGATTATTTTGTTTATTACATGTGGGACCAAACCCTGGTCCAGGGCTCTGCAATGTATTATTTTGATATTCAGTGTCATGAAATTATACCGCAGCATGGCTGCACTTGAGCATGTACTACTAATTTGTAGACCTGTGATCCCCAAAACATTATTTTTTTTATATCTTTGTTTGTTTATGATTTTGATAGTTGTTGGACTGTTGTTTATTTGTATGATGAAGCCTGCTGGGTTTTGCTCTCATCTAGCCTGTTCTCTTGATAACCATGTCTATGTTTGTACTGTGAGTGTGTTTGCTAATAAAAGAACATGTGCATTGTTTTTACACTGCTTCCTGGTCAAGCTTGTTCCTCGCTGACCACACAATACACACGTTTCCATGGTATTTAACTGGTCTCTCAGGTTGGGCAAACCAGGATCATGTAAGGACCAGCAAATCTTTGTTCATATTATTGTTGTGCAAATTGCCTAAACATGAATAACATCCTTAAAAAAATCAGGGACGTGGCATTTGTGTAATAGTCTAATTGGAGTCTATTCATGAACACAGCATTTATACTTCAGTTTACTACTGACATAATATATAAATCATCTTTTCTTTGATATTCACTGTTTGAGGAGAATTTTTTTTTACTATGAATAAATTACTTAAGCATTAATGAACACAGGCTGCACAGAAAGAGTCATTAAATAAGAGTGAAATGTTATTAATTACTGTAGTAAAGTATTTAATTATTGAATATGTTAAACACTATAATCTAGATGTTCGTGTTGATATTTATTCAACATTAACAATCCACACAGGGATTTGGCTGTGCTGCCTACACGGCATTCCTGCTTGCACTCTGCACACAATGTACACAATGCACATTGTACTTAACTATTATGTGATAATACCTTTTCTCTCTCTCTCTCTCTCTCTCTCTCTCTCTCTCTCTCTACACATACTACTCCTGTGACACCCCTGATCCATGATTTTTGGTTGGAGTCTCATCACTTGGAGGCTGCTCACTGCTGCTGAGGATGGCCCATATGAACAGCCTGGTAGATAACCTGATCAGGCATAACATTATGACCACCTGCCTAATATTGTGTTGGTCCCCCTTTTGCTGCCAAAACAGCCCTGATCCATCATGCACCCTGTATCCTGACACCTTTCTATCAGAACCAGCACTAACTTCAGCAATTTGAGCAACAGTAGCTCGTCTGTTGGATCGGACCACACAGGCCAGCCTTCATTCCCAACGTGCATCAATGAGCCTTGGCCGTCCATGACCCTGTCTCCGGTTCTGTTCCTTCCTTTGACCACTTTTGATAGATACTGACCACTGCAGACCGGGAACACCTCACAAGAGCTGCAGTTTTGGAGATGCTCTGATCCAGTCATCTAGCCATCACAATTTGGCCCTTGTCAATCTCGCTGAAATCCTTACGCTTGCCCATTTTTCCTGTTTCTAACATCAACTTTGAGGACAAAATGTTCACTTGCTGCCTAATATATCCCACCCACTAACAGGTGCCATAATGAAGAGATAATCAGTGTTATTCACTTCACCTGTCACTGCTCATAATGTTATGCCTGATCGGTGTATGTGGGATTTCTGTGGATGGTACCATTTAGAATTCATGGAGCTAGCTTTGGTCTGCAATTGCCATCACATTTGCACTTAAGCCTTCATCAGTGAACAGGTAATAACTTCAAAAAGACAGACTTCTTATCTGTTATTTATGATCACACTCTCTGGTGTCAGTAAGATGAGGATGGGCTCCATTTTGAGTCTGGTTCCTCTCAAGGTTTCTTGCTCAGATAGTCTCCAGGGAGATTATTTTTCTTGCCACAGTCGTAACTGGCTTGCTCATTAGGGATAGGTTTAAAAGGTATTAATTATATCCAGAATTAATTTCATACAAAAAAAAAAAAGATCCACAGATTGATATGATGTTGTTTTTGTCAGTGGATCTTCAGACTTACAGTAAGTTCATTAGTGGTCAGTGTTGTTGTTTCATTATGCAGTGGTTATTTAGCGGAACCTCCCGCCTCTGCTGTACACAGGGAGGAGAGAAAAGAGAAGAGAAGCGGAGAGTCGTAACAGCAGCCACACACACACACACTCACACACACACACACACACATTTGTTTCAGGCATGACAGCACCGTTCAGCTTCCCGCTGACATTACTGTCGCTTGCATACTAATGACCTTTGGACCCATTTTCAGAAAGCACGACTTTTAGTGAGGACTGCGTTCATTAATAAGGTAGGATTTATAACTTTTTATATTTTTATTTCTAAATCGCGAATTCTTCTGTTTTGGAGAAAACACCATCACGTGCTTGTATTACTTATTTTGTGGCTCCCTGTAAGTATAAGAAACTAGTATATATGGTTTAAGTCATTAAAAAAAAAAAAAAAATCAAAAACACACTTTATAGCTAGACTGCATGTGAGAATATTTGGCAGTGTTCCGCTGGGAGGATCCTGAGCCAGCCTGGGATCTTCCCGTTAGATGAAGGAGGATACTGGATCCTGTCCAGTATCTTAACACTCCGTTCTTCACCTGCCACTCTGACAAGGTGTAAACTTACAGCCTAAACACACTGCAACTAACACAGCTAAGTCTGCAGGCTTTAAAATGAACAATGTAAAGAAATACACTGATCAGCCATAACATTATGAGCAGTGACAGGTGAAGTGAATAACACTGATTATCTCCTCATCATGGCACCTGTTAGTGGGTGGGATATATTAGGCAGCAAGTGAACGTTTTGTCCTCAAATTGATGTTAGAAGCAGGAAAAATGGGCAAGTGTAAGGATTGGAGTGAGTTTGACAAGGGCCAAATTGTGATGGCTAGAAGACTGGATCAGAGCATCTCCAAAACTGCAGCTCTTGTGCCGTGTTCCTGGTCTGCAGTGGTCAGTATCTATCAAAAGTGGTCCAAGTAAGGAACAGTGGTGAACCGGAGACAGGGTCATGGGCGGCCAAGGCTCATTGATGCACATGGGGAGTGAAGGCTGGCCCGTGTGGTCCGATCCAACAGACGAGCTACTGTCCTTCAAATTGCTGAAGAAGTTAATGCTGGTTCTGATAGAAAGGTGTCAGGATATACGGTGCATGACGGGTCAGGACTGTTTTGCCAGCAAAAGGGGAACCAACACAATATTAGTTAATATTAGTCATAATGTTATGCCTGGTCGGTGTATATGTACATAAGTATTTGTTTATTGCCATCATGGCAAATACAGATATTAATCAAATATTCAGTAAATTTTAAAAATCAAACAATTCGATACAACATGAAGTTTAATGTTATGCCTGATTGGTGTGTGATGATTTTAACAATCAAATTTGTCTAGATTACAGCAGTTGTGGGGATGTATTAACTTGGATGAAAATTACAATGTTAACTCTAATGTGAACTCTTACAGTGTGTAATTAGCACATATAGTATATTTATGTCTACAAGAGTGAATGAGTGCTTGTAGTGTTGAAATCATTACAGCACTGATCCAGAACTGAGTATTCCTTACAATGCTCATACTAGCATACAATATTGGATTAGATTAAATGTTTGATCAACTCATTTTATTTAAATTTCTTTTATTTTATGTATTGCCATATTTTATGCCGTGAGTGTGTAATATGCTAACTGACATGACGCAGACCCTGCATGTGGATATAGGACACAACATAAAGCTGTCACACCTCTAATGGTTTGTCTAACTTTCCAAAGAATCGTCAGAGAGTTGGTTTGGTTACTGACTGGATGCCAGTGTCAGGAATCCACTGATAGTTCTGTTATCATTTATTGTAATAAAAATAAAAAAGGTGTATCTTTTAGCATACAGTGTTTCACACGTACAGTGCTGACAACCTGCTGTGTTGAAAAAACTCGTAAAGTGTTAAGTGCAGACAGACTTGTGTAAACTAATTGCTCTAGGTATTTAATCAGTAGTGGCCATTTTGTTATGTATAGTATAACCTGTATAATCCATGCAAAATAAATCTTCTGAATTTCTTAATCAAAGTCACAATATAAAATTAATGTCAGATAAGAGGTTTTTTTTTTAAGTATTTTTTAAGATAAAAAGAAAAGAAAAAAAACATAAAGAAAAAATTCTTATAAAGAATGGTCAGTTTAAAAAGTTGTAACTTGTCCTGGTAGGGGAACCTGAACATATTCGCCCTGATAAATATTTAATGAAGTTCCTTAGCAAGAAAGAGCAAAACCCTTTAACAACTTTAATAAAACAGCTCTTGCTGACCGTTTTGATTATGCCACAGCAGGAAATGCTATTTCTCTATTCATTTTGTGTGTTCATTGAAAGCATGTCCCCCTTACTCTCTATCAGCTACATTATACTTAATTATGCACTTCTGTAGGTTTTGTCCAGTATACAGACACTGAGAGATATTAAGATCCACTGTACAAAACATATTGTTAGTTTCTGTGCTAACATGAGGTTATTTTGTCTGACATTTCAGGTCAAAGGTCAATGACCTCTGATAGGTCTGATAGAGTCAACACCAGTTATAGCTCCTTCCTTTTGAACTTGAGGTGCTGGAGGATAAATAGGCTTGATAAAATCAGATGCTGTGTTTTGCATTGGAAAATACTGGATCATAAAACTCCAGGGCGAGCTTTTCCAGTTTGAACAAATCTTTTTGGGTGACGATGTGTTTTGAAGGTAGCAGTTGTGGAATTTGGAATGGTTTCCTAATTTGGAAGGCATATAACCACTTTGGGACCAGGTTGTCTGTTTCTTTCTAACTGGCTCACGAACTAAAACAGATGGAAACCAAGGCATGCATGATATATTTGGCTAATGCATGCTGAGGACTGTAGGGAAAAAGCGAAGGCTATCAGTGACAGGCCTTCTGGTTTTGCAGGGCACGTTGTGCACATGTATATGAGCTTGGAAGCTTTGGGGTCCCAAATATTGCTTAAATAGCTGTAACATTCCACAAGTCAGTTATCTCTTACCACATATCTTTACTAAGGATGTGTTTTAAATGGTTAATCCTAGTTTTAATCCTAGTTTTAATCCTAGATCTTTTGTTAATAGGTTAGGCCAGTTGTTCTGGTCATTTAATTGATTTAAGCTGTATGAGTATGATTTAATGTGCTCTGGTAAAGGCCTAATTAAAACTCGCTTATTGTAGTAACTGAAACTAAAACTGGTGAATGAACGTGTTGTACAAACCTACTTTATAGGATATATGTTAAATTGAAGACGTTTTTGAGCCACATGCTGTTTTTGTCAACATCACATTTGTTGAATTAAGGGCTAAAATTGCACTGTTGTTGGTCATATTTGCATTTTTGTCGATCAAAATGAATGCATTTTGCTGCAGATTACAAATGAACCTAAAATTGGAAAGATTATTTTGACATTAATGACAAATCAACAATACCATAACAAAGAGAAGTGTCCTGTCAGGCTCAGCATATTAAAATATTTACTAGTTATCGATCATCTTGGAATGTGTTTTTTTAGTAGTCACTAATTATGTCTCTCTCAGCCAAGCACAATCACAATTTATTTCTTCAGCAAGAGAAGTTTTTGTCCTGTATTATTATGAATATTATATGAATATGAATGTCCATGAATATTAGTCTATGCTTATGAATATTAGTTGAAAACCAAACAAACCTTTTAGAACAGTTTTATACAAATTTACTATGAACTTTATGGTCTCACAGGATTGTTCTTTGGTTGAATTATTAATGGGTTATATATTTTCACATATACTGACATTGTTTTCTTTGCATATCCTAGCTGTTAGGAAGTTTGGGTCAGAGCAGGTTAGATATGATATGACACTCTTGATACAGTGGGTTAAAGGGCATCTCTCCAGGATCCACCATTGGCAGCTTGGTGGTTTTGGGGCTCACAGCCTTCTAAGTAGTAACACAGGGCCTTAACCACTGAGCCACTATTGCCCTTGATATTAGTGAACATAAACATGAACAAATTTGTGAACTGTGCCAAAATGCTGAGGCTGAGATTCAACATTACTTTGCTGATTAGTAGTAGCTTTTAACGTCTCTCTGCATCACTACTGGAACATTAGACAAATCTGATGCATGCATAAGGGGAAGGTAAATTGATGAAGTCCATATTCAACATGCAGTGTTAGGAGAAGAGACACTACATTTTTTCCTTTTAAAATGATTTCATTGCAGTTCACTCCTTCTTGAGGAAATATAACTGTAATGTGTACGCTTTGGTATGTGTATAGGTGTGTGTGTAGGACATGTGCACCTTCTCCAACAGAAGCTAAAGAGATAAGAGATGACCAGAGGCTAAGAATGTGTAAAGTAAACACTACTGTGTGCACTCACATGCTGTTTTAGTGGTATCTATTCATTCAGTTATTTACCTTCCCAGCAGCTCAGTTTGTATGGTCATACTCAATGTGTGATATAAAACTGTATTCACCAATAAGGAACTTGGTCCAGGGTGAGGGATTGGTTAAAAAATAATGTTAAGTCAATTGCACTTGTTTTCTGTGAAAAGTGTTGTTGGCTGTGTTTCATGAAACTGCAGTGTGGTCACTGATAAGAGCAGTAGGTTCTGTGAAAGAGAACAGATGTGAGTCTGGTGCACTATTCAAACACACCGGATTTACTGAAGTTATTCAACAAATGGGACTTGCCTACTCCTGTGATATAATGGTCAACTTCGCTGTCTCAAACACACACATAAACACACAAAAGCTGTTTTGTCCTCTTGACCCAGGAAGTGCTCTTATCTGTTACAGTGTTAGCTGTAAGCATCCTTGGTATGACTGTGTAGAAACCTGTAAGCACACAGCATACAATAAAGCACTGAACTGACCTCCATTTGTCCTCTGTGTGGTTAACTAAAGCCAATGATTTACTCTTTCTGTGATAGTTTAAACATCACAATTTATATGCAGCTGATTTTGCTCAGCTAACTGACCCTGAAAAATGTTGCTGATTTTTTGCTGTCCATCAGTTTGTCTTTTCTCACACTGTCTTGTTTCTCCTGGCCAGTTTGTCTCCTTTTTCCCCGCTGTCACTATATCTGTGTTTTACGCTTCTGCCAAACACACACCAACCTATCCTCCCCCCACCACACACACACACACACACACACACACACACACACATTAACAGAGGGAAATTTGGCAGGTCTGTCCTCATTGTGTGAGAGATGAGAGATGGGGCTGTCAGTTCTGGAGAAGGCAAAGAGGAAAAGATTTTGTGGTACAGATGTTCTGGGTGAAGAAGGTGGCGAACCAGATAATGAGGCTCCTCTTCCTGCTTGATAAACTGCCAAACAGCCAAAATCAGTAGGACGGTGTTAGTGCTCCTGAGAGTTGTGTTTCTGTGTGTTATAACTGAAGGAATAAAGTGCACCATATAAACAAAATGCGTAGCTCTAGTACATCAAATATACTCATGCTGAATTTCTCAGGATGCACTAGAGCTTTTTTTGTGGTATATTGCATCGCACCATGCAATGCGGATGTTTCATTTACAAAACAAGTGTCCAGGTGAGCAGGCTGTGCTCTCTGAGTATACAATAACACTTGCTCTGGCTTCATGTGAGTATAAGCCCTATCCCTGCACAGTTGATATCTTTCATGTAATAAGAAAGACCTCAATAGAATATTTTATGAGTAGATTCATGGAAAATGGAGGGGAGCATGTATGAATTTATTATAGTTTGTAATGATCTAAATTATGCAATTAATGCATTTCATAAAAATTTTAACTTAAGGCTACCTTAATCAAGACAGTACTGTTATCATGTAATACATTTACATCCTGTTCTTTAAAAAATGGTCAAATGGAATTGTGAATAAAAAATCATGGTTAAAAAAAAGAGGAAAAATCATCCTATTTCATCCATAATCATGCACTCTGAGGTCATTCAGTGAATCCACAAATGAATTTGAATGACAGTTTTTTAATTAGTTTAATTATGTAGTACACCAAATAATTTATGCATTGACATGCTTTCATCCTCTTCCATCTTATTTTAGCACATTTGCCCTGGGAGCTTCTTATAGAACAGGGGCAACACTGAGCAGCTCAGGGTGGAGCAAACAGAACAAAAATGCAAACAGAAACCTGAAACAGATCCACCCATTTCCTCATGGAAATATTGTAAATCAATTTTTCTAACATCCGCCATGTGTGTGTGGAGTTTGCATGTTCTCCCTGTGCCTCGGGGATTTCCTCCGGGTGCTCCGGTTTCCTCCCCCGGTTCAAAGACATGCATGGTAGGTTGATTGGCATCTCTAAATTGTCCGTAGTGTGTGATTGCGTGAGTGAATGAGAGTGTGTGTGTGCCCTGCGATGGGTTGGCACTCCGTCCAGGGTGTATCCTGCCTTGATGCCCTATGACGCCTGAGATAGGCACAGGCTCCCCGTGACCCGAGTGTAGTTCGGATAAGCGGTAGACAATGAATGAATTTTTCTAACATATCCTTAAAATCATTACAGATCTAGAAACTTCCACAAGAAGAAATGTAGACCTTAGTAGAGACAGAGCATTTATATTTATTATATAGTTATTAATTATTTTGTGTGTTTAATTTGATCCTTCACTCAAATGTTGCACAATATATGCTTGGTAATAATTATTGTTAAATTGCCTCTGCAGTATAACCAAAAGTTTGTGGATACCTGACCATCACACCCCATATGAAGATATTCCTCAAACTGTTGCTACAAATTTGGAAGCACAGAATTGTATAGAATGACTTTATACAGTTTCCTGTGGCATTAAGATTTCATTTACTGGACCGAGGCCCAAAAACATTCCAACCAGCATGAAAGCTTCCAGCATGAACGTGAACATCCAGCAATGCCCCTGTGCACTATGTGAGCTATTTAAAGACACTGTTTGTAAAGACAAAGCTGTTGTGAAAGAACTCGAATGTTACTCAACCCTACTGAACACCATTGGAATGAACTGGAAGGTTGCCTGTGCATCAGGTCTTCTTACCCAGCATCACTGCCTGACCTCTCTGGTAATGCTCTGGTAGCTGAAGGGGTATAGATTCCTACAGTGAATGCTCCAAATACAGTGAATGCTCCAAAAGTTAGTGGAAAGCCTTTTTCAGAAGACTGGAGACTGGTACAAGTGGTCTTGCACTCTGGTCAGGTGTCCTCATACATTTAGCCTTATACTGTATGGCAGAACAAGAGAATATGCAAATGTTTCCTGTTATTAGGGAGAATCCTGTATTTTCAAATTTGTGTTGATTATTCTGTTATTTTAAACAGTTATGACAAAAGATTACATGTTCAGAGTATGTAGTATGTAGAGAAGAAGCTAAGTTACTGGTTTAGAGGCATAGGACAAATTTTCATCAGATTGATACATCACCCCATGCTACTGCTTCACCATGACTGTTTTTAGATGATTCATTGTTGTCTCATGCTCTTTGAATGTTCACGTCTAATGGAAAGACTGAATTGAGCCAAGCTAGTAGTATTACGGTTAGCATTCAGTCATACATGCACAACACAATGACAGGAAACGTGTGCTCTGACTTTCCCTTTTCTGATCTGAACCTAACTGTCTATGTGGACCTGACATTTCCTGAGTAAAGGGCATTATGGGTGGATAATTAAACCATAGATCTATTTGATGTAATAACTCTCTTTGTAAATATTTGCAACAAATGACACTGACATACAGTATTTTAGAGCACTGTGAAATGATTCATGTATATAGGTTATGTGTCTTATTGTTAATGTGTAATAGATTGTTAGAATCCTAGAATTAATAATAAAATAATAAAAAATAAAATAATAATAAAATACTAATGATTGATAATTAGATAATTAGAATTATATTATTAAAAATAGATAATTGCTAGTATCAAAACTCAGCTCATTGTGGTCAGCATGCAGTTTGCACTTTTAGCTATTGTGTGTGTCTGGAGTTTTTTTTTTTGTTTTTTTTTTACAGGTATACTTGATGACCCCAGGCCAATCATTAACACACATATACATGCAGTCTTAGTTGAATATTATACACCTTTTCACTGTTTTTCTCTCAGTAGCCATGTCAGCATTTTATCTAATGTTTCTTACACTTTTTAACACTAACTTGCACAGTTAATTAAGCCGGCAAAAGACACAAAGGCATATGATGAGCCCTCCTTCTGTCCCTTTTCATTTATACTGGTGTATTCCTCAGGGGGACTTGTGGTCAATGAATATCTGAAAATAAATATTTATTGAAAATATCATACACAAATGTAGATGTCACATGCCTGTTTTTCTTTTGCATTAATATATTTGTGGTTAGTGTTGCTGCTGCACAGCTTTAGGGTCAAATGAGGGTTTCCATCATTATCCGGTTTTCTCCAACTTCCCAAAAACATGCCAGCAGGGGGAATGGCTACATTGCTGTCAACATTCGTGTGTGTGTGTGTGGTGTGTGTGTGTGTGTGTGTGTGTGTGTGTGTGTGTGTGTGTTTGTGTTTGTGTGAATGCTGCCTTGCAATGGATTTCTTGTATATTCCTGCCTTGTGCCCTGTGTTCTTGGGATAGACTCCAGAACCCCCATGGCCCTGTCTATACCATAATAAAGCACTGTAGAAAATGTCACATGGTTATGTTTGCCACAGCTTCTTCTGAGTGTGCTTGTAAATCAGAGTTGCTGTGCTTATATAAACAGGTCATAGGGAAGTGCATGGCATTTTTAGAAAGATTTTGTGGATTGAATGAATCCTGTGTGTGTGTGTGTGTGTGTGTGTGTGCTAATCAAACCTCTTTGTGAGATTTTTGCCATTCACAGCCACAGTCAGCCCGCTGTGACACATGTTGCCAATCCTCCAGGAACTTCATGAACACTTTTACTAGGGCCATAACAGTACTAATAAATCACAGTCATGTACTCAGGCCTTCTGCTACAACTTAGCAACACAATACAACACACACACACACACACACACACACACACAGGCACACACAAATGTCCACTGGAGGGCAATGTTGATTTACCAATATAAATGTTGTGGGCGTCTTTTTTTCCAAATCCGCTACAATATCATTTATTCTTATTTGCACGAGGCAGATATAAAGCTTTTCACAACAGTTGCTTTCCTATATATATTTGACATCGAACCTCTATTCTGTTCCATTTTCTCAATACAGCAAGTGTCTAGACAAATATCTTGAAGGGAAATGTATAGAAGATTATAGAATAGAATAATGAAGATTCTGAGTGAATATTTTACTGTCTTGCTGGAGATTAAATAGTTATTAGGAAGCAATGAATGTACTTTTAATGTAAAATTAATGTGTTTTAAAACACATACAACATTCACTTTCCCAGGTGAAAGATACTAAATTTATTTTACATATAATAAATGTATAAAGGACATATCATTGAGACAAAGGTACAGATTAGTGACCCCCCCCACCCCTTTTTTAGAGGTTTAATAAAAAGTATAAAGTAAAAGCCAAATGTAAGAGCTAATTCTGAAATCTGTCATGTAAATGAGCTAATGCAATTTATATTAAAACAGCTAAACAAGGACCTGTTGTCATTTTGGCTAAAATTAAATAGCTGTATAGTGGCATGTTTTTTACGTGTATTCCATTTATTTCTAAAGTCATATGTGACATTTACAGAATTGAGTTTTTGTGAGTGTTGGATTAAACTTCATGTTTGATTTGGTTGAGGTGGAGGATGAGTGTGTGCCATTTTGTTCTGAACTAGATGTCGTTGGTGTCTGATAACTTTACAGTAAGTTGCACAGAACTGAGACAGGAACAAGAGTGAGCAATCTAGCGCTCTAATTTCTCCAAAACCCAAAATTCAGGGTGCTCTATATGACAGAAAATTGAGATTAAACCTGTCTGCCAGGTCCTTTCCTTACATGGCCTGAGGAACCACTCTGAGGACTGATAAACACCAAGCTTAATAAGGCTCTGTCGTTTAGGGGGAGCAGGAAACTTGGTACGTCACCACCAGGAAAACAGTGCATGGAAATAAACCAAGCAATAGTCTCTTTGTGCTGCCTTCCTTGTTTACTGTTGTATGGTGGGGCTGGACCATGTTGTTGAGGGCTATTCTCAGGAAGACAAGGGTCATGTCCTGAGAAGAAAGGTTTCGCAAATGGTTTTCTGAGCTTTCAGAGAAATGCACTAAGCACTCTTTTTGTTTGTTCATAGAATGAAAATTCTAGAATGAAAACATGAGGTAAACTCTGCCCTGAATGAGATGGCAATGAAGTTTCTTTAGTTTGAGTTTTTCCCCTTTCTGAAGCTCTTTATCTTTCTCCACATGCTCCCACACATACAGAATGAATATGACTAAAGGGGGTCAGGATGAAGCCTAAAGAAACAATGTGTATGATCTCATCGCAGGCCTCTGCTAGTCCCAAGCTCGTGCATCTTCAATGCAAGCTTTTTCTCTTGCACTCTTTCATACACTTTCTTCTTTCTCTTCACTCCTGCACTCCTGTTACCCCATCTTGTTCATCCCCCCTGAGCTTGCTGACAATCAACAGTCCTTCACCTCTCTCAATAGGAGGGTTAAAGTGAGCCCGAATGAGTGGTCCTTTTGTCGGGCTTTAATTACAGGACCTGGATTGGGTTCGTTCCATGCATTCAGTCCGGTTCTTTCTTCAGTGGGTTCTTTGGCCACAGGCCCAGGCATGAGTGTCCACTTCTGTAAAGCGAATTTGCACTTTCTTGCACTAATTGTGCCTTTTCACTAAGAAGTTGATGTAGTGAAGGACATCGGTCATTTATTTCAAATATATCCAAAAATCATACACACTCAGAAATACAATTCATTTACAGCTACACATCCTGTCATGTTTATGCTTTCTCACTGCGAACACACACTGGCTGCATTCGGCTCAGACGAGATGTCATCATGCACACTTCCTGCCCTACTGCTGTGAACTCACTCCAGGGATGGTGGCTAATATGCATCCCCACCCTCTTTTAAATGTTGGAAGAGATCAGAGGAATTCAGGCTTAGGGGGAGAGATTAGCCAGCCTGAGAGGTCAAGGGCCCGCTCCCCTAGGGTTTGAGACACAAGTTAAACAGGGGTCAGGTTATAAATGAGAGGGAAATTACAGAGTCATTATAAAACTCTCCTGGGATGAAGTAAGAATCTGTGTGGTTTTATGTTGTGTTGATTCACAGAACACACTGTAGATCAGTTGCAGTTTTATAAATACTAAGGAACTAACATCAACACACTAACTACTGCAATAGATTTACTACAATGTCCAGAGTTTGGTTAAGAGAAACTCATGATTGTTTAATGCAGTAATTGCACACATAATATTCCGATCCATGTAACTGCATAACTGATATTTCTTAGTAATGCATGATTCAGACCTTGAACTTAAGTCTTTTTTTTATCTTCTTTTACTTTTTATTTCTTTTTATAACCACTGTTTTGGATCATTTTAATGTATACTATTATACACTATGGATGCAATTTTAGAGCTATATTAACATATAAATTATCACAGTATGAAATAATTACTTTACAAAACCCTGAAGCGTTCACAAAAATATGATATATCTTCTTTTTGGAAAAGCTTATTTTATGTGGCATGTTAATTATTCTGATAAAATAAGAACAAATTGACATAAAATAAAATATAGGGGATGTGGTAGCTTAGTGGTTAATGTGTTGGACTACTCCTTGGAAGGTTGTGAGTTCAAATCCCAAATCTACCAAGCTGCCACTGCTGGGCCCTTGAGCAAGGCCCTTAACCCTCAATTGCTCAGTTGTATAAAATGAGTTAAATTGTAAGTTGCTCTGGATAAGGGCGTCTGCCGAATGCTGAAAATGTAAAAAAAAAATACATGCACAGTTCTTTAAAAAGCTGAACATATTAGGCTTGTGTGATAAAGATTTTTCCTGGCTCATGATTTTCTTTTAAAAAAAAAAAAAAAATGTCCAAACAGAGAAAAGAGTTTTTCTGCCTTTTCAGGTTTAAGCAGAGTGTGGTGTAATAATATTATCAGCTGTGCAGTCGGAGGCTGCAGTGGGAAACTCAGCTGGATGGTGGATTTTAAGTGATTCTGCAGTAATGCACAATCAACAGTGCTGAAGTGGATTAACTGGCAGAGGAAGTTATATTCAGTACACAGTTTAGTGTTTTGTGACACAAAACGAAAGTAAAATAAACCTGACTGTGAAATTAATGCAGAGAAATTTGAGCTGCATGTTCAGTGGTTGCAAATTTGCATAATTATCAGCACTCATCAGTAAGGTGCATAACAGTTATGACATTTATGTATAATATATTGACCAAATACAGTATTTGGCTATTATAAGATGTTTATTTAAATTCTATTAATTTGCATATTATCTTATTCATCTAAACTGTATTTTTATGTTATTTACTATTTCTTTGGAAATATTAAAAGTGCTTGACTTCACGTCAAACAGGAAGTGGCCTAGATGGTAAGTCTCCTGGAATGAATATGTTACCAAAAAAAAGGTAAACTTGAAACCATGACATGTACGCAGCTAATTTCAATCATCTGAATGGGCCACTGAGAAATGATCTATGAGAGAAAATGAATCTTGCATGACTCTGGTGCTGTACTTAAAAAACCTCCAGTGCTGTAAAATAAACCTCTCTCTCTCTCTCTCTCTCTCTCTCTCTCTCAGTATTGCTATGATATATCTAAGGATCTTAGTACAGGTCTTAAGGCCTTAGTGTTAATCTGCCCATCCCTAATTTAGGAACATTTTAAGTCTTTGTTCTACTCAGTGAGTAACTGTACCAAAATACCCAGCTTCCTCTAGGCAGGAAATGAGCACTATGGAATTGTC